>BBXU01001035.1:0-12300 GCA_001598975.1 Parachlorella kessleri | reverse complement strand
GGGGCCCCGACCAAGCATCGTCCAGGCTGGCCACGCTCCCTGACTAATGAGTGCAATGATATACCCCCCCCCCTCTTACTCACCGCCCTGGCGTCCAGGCTGGCCACGCTTCCCGCCAGCACAAAGTAGAGGGTGGCCAGGCTGATGAAGAGCAGCCACAGCGCAAAGTTGAGGGTCAGGGTGGCCACAGAGAAGGCTGCAGGCAGGTGTGGGGGGAGGAAAGGATGTATTGAAGCTCTAGTCACTAAATTGGGGCCAGACTCAAGCATGCAACGCAGCGTCCGCGGGACTGCGAGCAGGTGGGAAGCAGCATGGGAGCTTGGCAGGTATCTGGGCAGTTGGTCTGAGCTGACCCAGACTGCGGGCAGTACCTATACTGCCATGCAAAGCGGAGCCAGAGACAGATAATCAGCATCGGGAGCAGGTGGGAGGCGCGCGGCAAGGTCATCGCCGTGGCGGAGCAATAGACATACAACACAAGAAACATAAAAAGTAATGGTAATTGCTTCCAGGCTGGCAAACAAGGCTGTTAGAGTCCAGTATACCTTCTTGCTCAAAAATAATAAAAATGTCGCATGTGGGAAGTACCTTCCCCCCCTGGTGACCGGCATGAGTCATCCCGCCAACTAGAGGCAGCAACAGTAGTAGTGACGACTCACTGAAGGTCAGAATGCCCCACAGGGCGAGGAACATCTTCTCGCCGTAGTAAGGCAGGGCATACCCGGGGATGACCTGCATGACTAAAGAGTCATCCTTGTGTGTCGCATTACTTACCTAGTCGGAGCAACGAGAGTCATGTGCACCTGCTGAAAACGTGACTAGCAGCCACTGCAACTTGTGACGTGCAGTTGGCGGCAATAGAAGCAAGCACACGGCCGGTGCAAGCACCTTGTCACGAAAGGCCACCAACACTGAGCAGGAGGCAACGCCATGCACTTCCTTGGCCCGTATGCCCGCATGCAGTCCGCTCTAGGTTGCGCACGCCAATGGCGCCCACCTGCCTGCTGTGCAAGATAATAATATCAACATGGCCCTCAAGGGCGGGGTGCGCTCACCTTGGCAAAGATCTGGAAGAGCGCAAACCCCATCCAGAAGCAGCCTGCAACAGTCACACACACCGGCAGCTTGCCAAGTGGCACCACCACACATGCCTTTAGCCGCGCAGGCTTCGCCCCCGGTGCTTTACAGGGAAAGAGGTTGCCCGATGACCCAGCTGCACCCCGGCAAGCATGCCAGCAAAGTCCCCACTGGAATAACGAATGTGCGCTGCGTCTGACCCCACCCACACACGGAGGACCCATGGAGGACCTACCATAGCTGGTGAAGGCGGCGGCGCCAAAGGTGTTCTGCCGCTTGAACTCCCACATGCCCGCCAGCACCTGGGCCAGCCCCCCGTAGAACATGGCATACCCCAGCACGATGTTGTTGGTGCTCTGCTCGGTGATGCCGGTGTTCCAACCCTGTTTAGGGGGTGACGCGACCAGAGACCACCTGGGGTGATCACCTCATTAGGTAGGGCTTGTAGCAGGGCTCGGTTAGGGCCAGGGGTGATGCTGGTGTTCCAGCACAGCACAGGGGGACGGACCCAAAGCCCCTGCGGTGATCACCCTGTTAGCTACAGCGTGTAGTTGGGGTCAGGGGGGACAGGGAAATGGTGGCCAACAGGAGGACAGCAGCGTCCCCAAGCAGACACTATGCAGGACGCCCGCCCAGCACGCCAGGACACGCTGGGCTAGTGCTGCCTGCCACCAGCAAAGCATGGCAAGCACCGCCCCAAATATGCTGGGAGCACGGCCCTCCATCGCTTCTTTACAAGTCACATATATAGCCCCCAGATTGCGACATGCACACCAGACAAACCTACTACTAGTAGGCTAGTAGCGACGCTAGTACGGTGACAGAAGTTTAGGTGCATACGTACTTGCAGCAGTGCGGTGGTGTACCCGAAACCGAGTAGGCCCAGGGGGGCGGGGTTGGCGACCTGCAGGAGGGACTCCCAGGGGCGGATCAGCATGTATGCTTGCAGCCAGGAACCCCCAGCTGCGAATAGCGCTGGAGAGGGCAGCCAGCACCGTGCAAGTGTGAACCGCAGGAAGGCAACACAGACTACTAATAGTACTCCCTGGTCACCGCTTCATCACACCACACAAGTTTCAGGCGCAGCTTGACCACTTCTACTCCACATCACTCAGCGCCCTCCTCATGGCACTATCTATATACACCCCCACATCCCATCCTCTGGACTCCACCCACCCAACCCTGAAGGTTCAGAGGATATATCCCCCCACCTGTTCGCGCTGGACCACTTTCCACTCCACGCCCCGGGCCTCATCCAACGCCCGGCCGCTCCACTGGGGCGGCCCGTACGGCTGGACGTACGCCTCCACCACGCGCACAGGCTGCCCCTGGGGCCCGACCCTTGCGGTGTCAATAGTCACCTGCACGGGCAATGCCGGAGGAAAATATGTTCAGGGGCAGGCAGGGGCTGCACCTGGCAGTGTGGCCAGGCAAGGCAAGGGCATATGCCTCCACCACGCGCACAGGCTGGCCCTGAGGCCCAACCCTGGCTGTGTCAATGGTCACCTGCAAGGACCATCAGTGGCGATAGGTTACCTGCATGAACAATACTTCAAACCAAGGTAGGGGACCAACCCTGGCCGTGTCAATGGTCACCTGCGAGCACAGTCAAGGGTAGGCGACGCAGGACGGAGGTTGGGTCAGGAGCAGGTAGATGCTCAGACTTGACAGTGTGGCAGGGCAAGGGGGCGGCCATGAGTTTCCAGCCACCCTTAGGGTTTGGATACACTAAGCTACAGACATACTGAAGAGGGGGAGCAAGCCAGACATGGTGAACAGGAAAAGCAGGGATGCGAGGGGAGTACTCCGAGCCCTCTGCGCCCTGCAGGGCGTACTAGTCAGGAGGACACCTCACAGTCACACCTCAGCCAACCCGGTGCCTCATTGGCCACGATGAAGGGGTGCACTGACGTGCAGGCACCTCCTCCAGCACACCATTCGGGAGCTCAAGCTAGCTATAGCTCAGCTAGGCAAATCGGGCCGCAGGCTAGCTAGCTAGTCAAGCCGTGCTGTGATGTACCTGCTCTCCCACCAGCCTTGTTTTACTGCCACGAACTCACCCCCGACTCAACACCCGCTGCCATAGGTGGTGGGGTTGCCATTCTTGCTGGGTTGCCTTGCAGCCAACAGGTTGACGGGCGTTGACGACCCCACCTCGTGTACGCAGTACCACTCCAAACCCTTGCCTATTTAGTTCCAAAACGTCTCACAAAGATTGCTGCACAGGCCAGGAGTGCGTCCAAGGCAAACGAGATCGAAGACACGCATTATGTGTTGCTCCTCAGGGGGAGGTGGCACGGCTTCGCCACCGCTCCAGGGCGCCCTGCCAGGAGTTGGGGATGTCCCCCCTTGGCTCTCACAGGCAGCTTCTCCCAGAAAGTTCGACACTCAGCGTGCCAAGTTTGAAGAGAGCACGCCATGGTGCTCCCTAGACTTTGGTCCATATGGTGTGCCTCATGCCAGGCATGTTGCTACAAGCTGTAGCACAGAATTCCAACCCGTGCCTTGGCGATTCTTCAACTTGAAGTCCATTTGAAATGAAGTCCATGGGCATAGCACCTCCCACAGCAGCAGAGTCAGTGCCAAGACAGCTCTTTTGCCAGCTCCTGCGACAGCTCATTGATCCAGAACTGGATAGCAAGCCGAGCCCATGCAGCACACTTGCCATGCAACAACTGGTCATCTGGGCTTCGCCACCAAACCCTTTCCCAAGCTTGCCACTGGTACGCCTTGCAGTACGCTGGGTGTACAAGAGCTGGTGCCATGCAGTACACTGGTCAGTAAGCACTGACATGCATCAGCTGCTGCATCGACTCATTCATGCAGCATGGGTTATGTGCTGCACTGCCTTGATCAAGGTCATGACCGGCCATGTGGCCGAGTCGAGGGCACTCCAGGCGATGTCCAAGGGCTTCAAAAAGTAGCCCTGGTTGCATGTGCAGGAGGCCGTCCACACGCGTCAGCCATTGACGCTTGCCCAACAAAACCAACCAGGCAGCGGTAACCCGCCGGACGGGCATTCCCGACCCCACCTAGGCAAGCTGGCTTCACCTGTAGGCGATTCCCTTTCAGAGGTTGCACGTCCAGAGCGCATATATTTTTCCCCGCGTCGACTCTACACCCCCAGCGCGTGCAGGCACGCAGAGCGCCCTGGCGGCTGGGAATCCCCCCGTTAGCGGGCCACTGGCGTCCTAGCTGCTGCGGCGCCACACCCGCACAACCTAAGTTAACAAGACGCTGGTCCTGGCCAGCTGTGGCACAAGTCCGTATCCCACCTAGCTGCTGCCATGCCAGCTTCAGGCAAGCCGGGGATCGCAACCAAATCCTTTCCTACTTGCGGCTGGTACGCCTCGCAGTACGCTGGGTATCCAGCCTCTGCAAGCCGCTAACGCTGCACATCCCCCTTGCCATATCTCATCACCGCCGGACCTCCTCTGGTCGGGGCGCCAGATCATTTCGCTCGTAGCGCTCCTCATCAAAGAAGGAGGCATGGACCGTGCGGCCGCCAAAGAATCGGCCCTGCATGTCCACCAGGCACTGCAGCAGAGGAGGAAGGGGGGGGGGGGTTTGAGGATTCTGGGTTTTGAGGCAAAGGGCCAAGCTCTGCTCATTGACGCAGCTGGCACCTGCCACACTGCTGTGTGATCCCTTCTTGTCTCGTCCGTTCCATTCTCAAAAATGACCAAGCAACAAAGTTAGCCATTGGGAACAGCGGGACCCCCCATGTCCCATAAGAAGTGCAGCAGGGGGGAGGCGGCTGCTGGTTGAGGTGGCAAATACCACTCACGCCGCGGCTTTGATCAGGACCAAGATCAGAAGCCGCGGCCCCAATAGGCCTCCCCTTGAGGCAACCTTGTACCAAACCTGGTGCATTGGCGTCAACTTACAATCCAGCTGGCACGGTGTATTGAGGCCTTGGCGTATTCAAGTGACTGTTAACATATCAATAATTGATTCCTTCATTCTCACCTTGGTGGCCTCCTCTATCCTGCCAAACTCCACAAACACGCGCACCGCCTGGTCATAGGGGAACCCGGGTTCTGTGGCCTCAAAGATCATCACGCTGCAGTAGCACGCATGATTCAAGCGGTCAGAAACAATGTGTCGAGGTCAAGTGGAGACACATTCACCGCCCACAAGCAAGCCAGCAAGCAAGCAAGCAAGCGAGCGAGCGAGCGAGCGAGGGAGAGCAAAGTGCAGTGCACTGCCAGTGCCTGGGCTTCGATGTCGGGCAGGGCACAGGAGCCGGGGCGCCAGCAGCCTGAGCCACAAGAAGAAAGAAAGCTTCAATCATATAGTGACCACAAGCAGTCAGTCAGGCGGTCAGTCAGTCAGGCTGGCTGGCTGGCAGCCAAACCGACCATGTAAGGTGATGCCACCCCCGCGCCTCACCTCTGCACTGCGCCATACTTTGTGCACTCCTGGCCCACCTCGTCCTCCAGCTGGTCGTCAACCTCCCCGGGACCCACCACATTTGTCAGGAGGACCACCCTGCAGGCCAGACAGGGTGGCAGGTGCTGGGTGTGAGGTTGTGATCACGGACCCGACATAAAGCTGGCCATTCACCCTCACAACCCGCAGGTCAACCACGATTTGGATATGGCAAGGCGTGCACCGAACCACCGGAGCTCCCACGGCGTGTGAAAGACCAAGATGGGCCATGGCCCCCTTGCTCACCGGCATAAATACGTGACTGGATCTTGCCAACAGAAGAGTTCAATTTATGCAAAACCCAGCAAGGAGGCAAAGACACAAGGCAGGCACACATAATGAGGGATGTAAGCCAAACCACCAGTGTTCAGTCATACACTCAAGCTGGGCTGTGATGTCAACTCCCGTGGACGTGCAGCAGCCAGCCCTTGTCTTACTTGCTGGGTGTGCCGGTGATGACGGCGCCCTGCTTTGGGCGCTTCTCGGGCGGCGGCCCGCCCGCGCCCGCGCTGACAATGACGCCGCTGCGCACATCCGTTTTCTGCACACCGAAGCGCGCACCCGCAGTTGCAAGTAGTGATGTGCGCCGCACATGCCAGGGCCACAACCGTGTGATGCTCCTTGTGCACTTAGCTTTGCGGATTACTCCTACTGCACCTCCACTGCCCAGGTTCCCTGGGTGGTCGCAAGAGGAGTGCGCCGGCACACCAACACAGCAAGCCAACTGGACAGGCTCAAACCCCGGATCAGCCTTTTACAGACACCGGTTGCATGTTCAACACGGCCTCCCACAGCAGAGGGCAACATGCTGCAGCCGCGCGCACCTGCATCATGAGGGGCGCGCTCATGCCCTGCCGATTCCTGCCCAGCCCCTCCCCCTCCTTCCACCCCATCTTCTCAAGCAGCTTCTGCGCCAGGCCCATGCCCTTGGGCTGCCCCGCCCCCGGCGCCCCGCCCGCTGTGCCCGCTGCCCCAAACCCAAGCCCGCCTGCCGCGCTGCCCAGCCCCAGGCCGCCCTCGCCGGCGCCTTCGCCCGGCGCCGGCGCCCCGCCCCCGCCGCCGCTCAGCATGGCTCTTCTCCTGAATGCCTCCTCCCCCGAGAGGCTCAGGGCTTCTCGCCTCTGCGACTCGTCCAGCTGCATGGGCTCTTGGGGTGCTGCTCCAGCGGCGGGTATTGCTGCTGGCGGCAGTATTGTGGGTGGAAGAGGCTCTGGCTCCTCTTCCTGCACAGCTTTTTACAGGCTGTTGACTATAAGGGTGTTCGAAACTGCCAAAATGGCAGGTAACAAGTGGGGGTACACTTGCTGCTACCACGGCTGGCCAAGGTCCTGACTTACAGCACCCAGCTGCCTTGGGCTGCTGGCATGGCCGGGCCGCTGCGACCGTCCATGCGATCACCCTGGCTTTGGGAACCCGAGCAGCAGCCAGTTGCACCTGACATCCCACTCGCAAACCCTGAACTGAGACCCGCACGACCACCCAGGTCCTTGGCGTGTGGTATTCAGACTGAGAAGCTTTGCACGCCGTAGGCAAAGGGGGAAACCGCACCTGCCGCTGCATCTCCAGCTCCTCAAGCTCCTTCAACTCCCTTAGCCGCTCCTGCCTCTCAGCCTCCGCCTCAGCTTCCCTGCACACATACACAAGGACTACTACTTTTTATCAGAGCAAGCAGGGTATGCCTCCCGCAGCTTGTGCCACCCAACTTCTCCCCTCTCTAGACGGAGGTGATCACGCAGTACCTCTAGCACCTCAACCCAGCCACCCACGAATATGGGGAGGACAGTCACACTAACGCATGGCAGAGCCTCCACAGGAGAATCCGGCGAAGTGCTTGGCTGGCGCACCACGACAGCATACAGCACGACGCCACTCACTTGCGCAGCCGCTCCCGCTCCTTCCGGACTTGCTCATAGTCATTTGGACGTGTCGGGTCGTACTCCTCTTTCAGGTCCTGTCCCAGGCTCATGCCGCCAGTGGCCGCGGCCAAGATGGCTGCGGCCGCGCTGCTGGCCTGCTGCGCCGCTGCAGCTGCAGAGGCCAGCACTGGCGTGGTTTCGGCGGCTGCGGCCGCTGCAATTACAGCAGCCTTGGGCGTGCCACTGGCGGCTGCAGCTGCAGGTCCAGGGCCCCTGCCGCCGCCCCTGCCGCCCGCGACAGGCGGAGGTCCTTCTCTGCCTCGCCCCCTGCCACCTGCTGCGCGCAGCACCGATGGTGGAGGCGCCATGGCCGCTGTCCTCTTGGTGGGGGCCATCAGCCCGCTCCCTGCCCAGCCTCCTGCGGCCTTCTTGTCCTCATCCTTGGCCTGAGGGAGGTCCCCGTACAGGCCAGAAAACATGGCGTGACGTGATTGCTCAGGTCATTGGATTGATTGTATTCAGCAAGACCAAAGAAGAGCACGAGGATTGGCCTAGTTTAACATCTTGTAGCGCAGCATCCAGGGATACTCCTCAGCCGATTCCCTGCGACAAATTGGCAACAACCAAACTCTCAAAAACTGATCATACAATACATGCAATTAACTGCAATCTCTTGAATGACCTTATCCGGCACGCTTGGTTGCTTGAGTGTCTAGACGCAACATGTCTTGCCCTCATGACTTGCCACCACTGATGGCTTTGCGGACTCGTTTTTCGCTTGGAAAGCCGGGCTCATGAGTTGTGAGGCCCCACAGTACAGCGGGGTGGAGCCGCTGCTCCTGGCAGAGACACCACCGGAGCTAGGGCCCTCGGATGGCGCCCAGCACCCACCAGTCGATGGCACCTTCCGGGGAGACTCAGAGACGGTCACCTTTAGAGGCGGCGGGGGAGCCGAAGGTTTGAAAAAGGCAGTAACCAAGGCCTTCTTAAGCCATCAGAAGGCATACAGCCAGAGGCGGCGGGCGGTGGTGTCAGCTCTGCTACAGCAGAGTAAGGTGTGCATCGGTTTAGACATGGTCCAGGGTAATACGGGCTGCTGCTGGTACCGGCGTTACTGTTGGTGGGACCGCCATATGTGCTTTACAGTGCTAAGGACTAGTATCACCGACAGGAGCAGGTCTCGCTCGCGAGCCTGTGCCCACGCACTTTTCTTATGGCTCCTCCTAAACGGGGCAGGAGAGGCACTCGCAAGAGTTGCCTATGCTTGGACCTGTGAGCATTGCCTGGGTGCGCTCATCCGCCACCCATTTCCTCCTGACATGCAACCCTTGCACACAGTGCAGGCTGCGCTGGATGCCTGCCTGGCAGCACAGCAGGCACAGCGCCTAGCACGGCCAGCGGTACCCATTTTGAGAACAGCTGCGGCCCCCTTCTCGAAGTCGCCGCTGCAGCACCAACACCACAAGTCTCCCCGGAAATGTGAGGCAGCCCTTGGGGGCATCTCACCCACAGCCACGCCCCAGCCGCTCACCAAGTGAGAGAGGTCTCGCCCGCAGTGGCTGCTAGCATCGCGCTGCACTGCTGTGTTGAAGCCTGGCACCCTGCGCACCACCCCTGGCAAAGGAGGGACTTGTGGGCCAGTATGATTGCCCCCTGCAGTTGTGGCGCCGCCAGCATCACCTGGTGATTAACCACCATTGAGCTGAGGGAAATGTTAGCCATAACAAGCAGCTGTGCCCAAGGGGGCAGCCTGACCGGCCGGCCTGTGACCTGCACCCAGCCTATACGCAGCAGGCCAGCAGCTCTCACCTGTCGGTGCCCTTCTCTGACACGTGCTGTGGGGCACCCGCAGGACAGTGAAGGTACCAGGCAACAGTGGAGTGGGTCCTGGAAGCTCCGCCGCTGCCAGGCAGCCCCTGTATGCCCTGCTGCTGCCGCCCACACAGCCGGTGCCACATTACAAGTCTTGGGAGCACGTGCGGCGCAACGCGCATGATCCCAGGGAGGTGAGCGTGGGGTCCGTCATTCCCATGTCCTGTGAGTCCAGTTGGGACCCACGGTTAGGTGGTGATACGCTGTGAGACTAGGCTTTACCACTAGCTCTGGAATCTCTCCATGACTTCACATGACATATATCGATCTGTTAGTCATGAGGCAGTGGCTGGTGCTACTGCCAGGTATCACAGCCTACATGTTTGGGGGGAAGCCTCTGCCATAAGGTGCTGGGGCGTTTGCCGCCGCCTGTCGTAGCGCTGCCGTGTCGCGACTATCCTCCCCGGCACCCTGTTGCTATGCTACTTGTCGCCACCGGTCTTGCCCACAGCAGCACCTGCAGGGTTGCGAACCGGGCAAGCGAGCGGCATGGCTCCATCTCTAAGGCAAGCTTGGTATGTCGCCCGTGTGCAGGTGGGGCGCCGCATGTTCTACAGTGATGACCTGGGAGAGACGGTGCCTGCTAGTGATGAGGAGGATGCTGAGGAACCTGAGAGGGTAAGGCGAGCACTTGGAAGGGTTACTGACAGCTGATGGGACAGCTGGGCAGGGCGGGTGCGGGGAGCGCAAGTGCTGACCAGCGGGGAGGCAAAGGCTGGGGGTGCCGGCACGCCAGTGGCTCACACTTTACCGCATGCCAGCTGAAGGGCTTACCTTGGTAGATAGCATTGTGACACTCGCGCAGGGACCCTGCCGCCTTAGAAAACCCACAGCTTACAGTTGATCTCTGCTTGATACCTGGCTTAGAGTCGCATGGCTTGATACCTGCCTTACCTTCGCATGGCTTAACAATTGGTTTGCAGTGCGACCTGATGGCACTTGATGGCATCAACCGTGCCAAGGTTGAGTACGCCCTTCGCGAGACAATGCAGGAGTTCGGCACAGGTGAGTCGCCACAGTGCATTTGCACTTGCATGCATGCAAGGGAATTTGCTGGACGATCTGCCATGGCCGCTTGTGTTTCTGTCGATGATGGCAGGCAATGCTGGCTGAGGAGAGGTAGGTGTGAAATGGACAATGCAGTACCTTGCGGTTATTGCCTGCTGCAGGCGAGGATGTGGTTCGGGCTATTGCAGAGAAACTCGAGGCCACGGTGGCCGGGGTGAGAGGCCGCGCTGAGCACCTGCTAGCACAGCAGGCAAAGCAGGCAGAGCAGGCGCAGCTTGCAGGGCAGCGCGCAGGGGATGCTGACGGGGCGTTGGCGCCTGCGCCTGCCAGATCGGTGCTTTCCATGACGTGAGTGTGACTCGCCGGAAATTGCGCTGGCTACGATTAAGGAGGTGTGTGCCAGGCACCCTAGCTTATGCCTGCACCTGCCCTCCAGTGCCATGCCTGCCTGCCAGACTGGAATCTGATCCTGGAGGCTTTGCGAGGATCACCACTACACTCTGCGGTGGCTGCTGACCATTCATATACCATATGCCCTCCCCCCCTGCACTTCAGCACTATACCAACTGCCTTGCATCTTGCAGCATCTGCAGAAGGAGGAGCCAAGACCTGTTGCTGCCACAGCACACACAGCACACACCGCAATAACCTTGCTTTGGCCCGCACAATATCCCCCTTTTCACCTGTTGGCCTCTGCAGGTTTGAGGAGCTGGAAGGGGAGCAGTACGCCATGTGGTGCCGCCGCTGCTACTGCTACGGCTGCCTGCTGCACGGCGGCTCCCATGTGCGGCCGGTCGTAGGGCCTCTTACACAGAGGCCTCCTCCTCAGCAGGCCTATAGCTCCTTGCCCGCCCTGGCATGGCTCGAACGAGGCCTCCAAGCACTCCCGGCCGGGGGTTCCCATGGGGCCAGGGTTGGACGAGCTGGCGCAGCAGGCACAGCAGGCACAGCAGGCACAGCAGGCACAGCAGCCTGTGGGCCCGCCTGCTGCCGCCTTGCCAGGTTGCTTCCTGGGGGGGGGCCCTGGGGCAACCTGGGCACGGGGGGTGGTGCAGATGAGCCGCTGGAAGGCCAGCATGCCCTGGCAGGAGAGCAGGCGAAGCAGGCAGGTCGGGCAGAGCAGCCACAGCAAGGCCAGCAGCAGCAGGCACAGCAGCATGTCGCTGCGCAGCAGGCACAGCGGCGTGTAGTGGAGGCCCTGCAGAGTGCGGGAGCAAGGGAGAGATGGGGTCCAGCAGCAGTGCAGGAGGGTGCAGGCCCTGCCGCTTGCCCGGTTGCCGAGGACACCCTTGCTGCAACTCAGCCAGCGCCGGCACCAACAGTACCCGTCCCAGAGACCATCTACATTGACTTGGTAGACAGCTCAGAGGATGACACAGCTGGCAGGGCAGCAGAGCCGTCACACAGAGGAGCGGATCTCCCGGCGGCAGCACAGCAGGTGGCGGGTCGTGGAGGGGACGGAGGCCAGGCGGTGACGGTGGCCCAGCCGGTGCCGCTGTCTGCCCTGCAGCAGCAGCAGCAGCACGCACAGCGGCAGGAGCAGCGAGCGGACCGCCCCCGGCAGGGGCAGGGGCCGCCGCTGCAGCAGCAGCAGCCACAGCCCTTGCGGCTGCACCCGGTGTTCCTGCGGACGGGTGTGGGGCAGGTGAAGCTCGAGCCAGGCACTGCCGCGGCTGCAGGCGAGGGGGCAGATGTCACGTCCCCCGTAAGGCAACCACTGGGGCTTCCACCGCTCATACCACCCGCCGCCAAGCGCCGCAGGCTGACCTCTCCAGCCCTGCCCCCGCCAGTAGCAGCAACAGCGGGTGGGGTTCCAGGGTGGCTGCGCCGTGCTCTTGCTGGACCTGCACCCTTGCAGCAGCAGCCTGTCGTGCCGGCACTGAGCGGCATTGCGGCGGCTGCAGAATCACAGGCGGCGGCGGGGACGGCGGCGGGCGGGGTGGCTGCCGTGGCTGCGCCTGGCCGCACGCCAGCGGCAGCGGCGGCAGCCGCCGCGGCAGCGGCCGCGCCTGCGCGGCTGGCCAGGAGCAGCAGTCCCATGGCTGCTGTGCAGAGG
>BBXU01001034.1:0-27567 GCA_001598975.1 Parachlorella kessleri | reverse complement strand
TGCCTCCAGAGGGCTGGGATGTTTGGGAGGAGGGGGCTCTCAAGGTAGGCTTGGCCTGGGAAATAGGCTGCATGCTGCAGCCAGTGTCACGAAGTGCTGGGCAGCCAATACATTGGTGATAGGACTCTGCGTAGGGTGCATTGTTAGAGGAGAAGCTGAGCTCTACCTGTACATCAGACAAGCTGTGGAGGGGCAGCAAGTAGTTCCCTTGCTGGTGGTGCAGTGCCAGCATCAACTCACCGTCTGCCAGACTGGCAAGCACCGTGCCTGTGGGCCAGCTGGTCTAAACCCCTGCAAGTGCCAGACAGCTACATTATAGACCTGGCACTGGCTGCTCCCCTGACCCTCCCCACCCCTTTTGGAATCAGCTGCAGCGGTTGACCACGAGGTTGACCGCAGGCTGGCCTGGTGGTGTAGGGCCGATGGCAAGGCCAACACCGGCTGGCAAGATGGGCCGTGCTTGCTGCCACGGCAAGGTGGCAAGACTGCTGTGCTATGCTGTGCTGTGCTGCAGACTGGCCTGGACATGTGGGGGCGCCAACCCTGCAAGATCGCCGCCCTTGTGGGCAGCAAGAGCTGCCAGGAGGTCAGTGCCCTGGCTGCCTGCCTTGTACGGGGGGTGCCCGCTTCACATGAGGAGCGCCTGCTTTGCGTGAGCGCATGGGGGACGTGCCTGCAGTGCGTGAATAGCACCTGCCTGTTGACACGGCGTTGGCGAGGTCGTCCTCCAGGGAAGACTTGGATGCCCCAAAGTTGCCACCCAGTTGGGCTGATAGCCGTACCCGGCTGAGTCCTGTGTATGCTAACAGCAAACCCATGCGGGCAGCCCACAGTTTCAAGGTTGCGTGCGGCGTGAAAAGGTTGCCAGCAGCACAATGTCCGCCTCTGCAGCCAGGCTGCGTCACTGCTGCCCTTCCCCGCCTTCTGCAGGTGCACGCGCGGTTGCTGCTCCTTCCGGCGCCTGCGCCTGACGAAGGGGAGGGCGCCGGCTCTGCGGCAGCAGCCAGGCGCCCGCGCAAGCAGGGCCCGGCTCGCAGGCGCCATCCGGTCGCCACGCTGGCGCGGCACAAGCGCAGCAGGGATGAGGTAGGCGGCTTAGTCGTGCCTGGCTCCCTGGCGAAGGGGGACCTGGGGACGGTGAGCATACGTTGCTTGGAACCAACCAGCTTCCCTGGACCCACAGAGCCATGGCACTACCTGCCCCTGTGCCTGCTCCAGCCCCTGCATACAAGCCTCCTCTTCGATGCGTGCTGCCTTTTCGACTATTCAACCCCGTCCCTCATATGGGAGGAACCAAGACAAGGCCTTTTAGAGGGTTGTTTGCTGTGAAGGGGGCGTGTGCCCCACTTAGGCAGACCTCCCTCCCCCGCCCTGTAACCCACCCTGCCAAAGCGCCCAGGGCACCATATTACAGTGGCGATACGCTGTTAGACCAGGGCAAACTAGATTAGACTAGACTTGACCAGATAGGACCTCAAGGCTGACTCCCCCACCCGCCCACCCACCGCAGATGTGGGCCCAGTACCGCCCCTGCGCCTGCGAGGGCCCATGCAAGGCCGACTGCCCCTGCGCCGGCGATGCCAACTTCTGCGAGAAGTTCTGCGGCTGCGACGCCGCCGCCTGCGGCAACCGCTTTGCCGGCTGCGTGTGCCAGTGCGGCAAGACGGGGCGGCCGCGGTGCTCGACCAAGACGTGCCCGTGCCTGGCGGCGGGGCGGGAGTGCGACCCTGATCTCTGCAAGGTGACTCATCCTGATGACTCATCCTGGAGGCACCCCACCCTGGGCTTGGGCTGACCTGCCTGGCCAGGTGGTGCTCGGCCGTGCCCTGTTTACAGAAGGCCGGGTTCTGCAAGACCCCCCTCCCGCCCCTGCGTACGGGGGCTGCCTGTGAAGGGCTGCAAGCGCACGCTGACCGGCCCTGCTATGCCTGGTGCTCGGCCCTGCTTAGTCCACAGCACTTGCAGCTCAGGCCCCCCCCCCCCCCCCAACCACACACACACAGTACCCCCCCCCCCCCCTCCTCCCCCCGGTGCCCCCCCCACAGAGCTGCAAGCCCACGGTGACCGGCTCCCACCGCGACGGCTGGCGCTGCCACAACATGCGGCTGCGGCTGGGCCAGAAGAAGCGCGTGCTGATGGGGCTCAGCGGGGTGCAGGGCTGGGGCGCCTTCCTGCGGGAGCCGGCCCGGGAGAACGAGTATGTGGTGAGCTGGGCTCGCCGCATGCTGGTGTATACATGGCGCCTGGGGTATGCGCCTCGACTGTGTTGGTGAAGTATGCATGTGCATGTATATAGTATGTGCTGTTGTGCAGTATGTGCTCAATGGCACCTGGCCTTTCCACCTCTTGCTAGGCTGTCTTCCAGAGGAGCACCCCAGCCCCTCTGCCTTCTCAAATCCACCAGCCTCCCTCCCTCTCCAATAGCCAGGCCCCCCTTTCTCTCTAAAACCAGGCCCCCTTCCCCTTTTGCGACCAGCCCCCCTGCCTCTCCCGTAAGAACCAGCCCCCCTTTCTCCATAATAACCAGCCCCCTGCCTGCCTGCTTTGCCTGCTCTGCCTGGTGCAGGGCGAGTACTGCGGGGAGCTGATCAGCCACGAGGAGGCTGACAGGCGGGGCAAGACCTACGATCGAGACGACAACTCCTACCTCTTCAACCTCAAGTGAGTTCAAGCCTCGGGAGCAGCTCGCTTGCTCCGATGCCGGGCTGGCTGTTGGTCACGGGCTGTGTGGGGACCTGCGAGCTGCCATGTGTGCCTACCTTCAGGCCCTGGTCCTTGGCCTCACCATGCTGTGCATGCTCCGCTGAGGGTGAACCACTGCTGGGGGTTGGTGCCCACCTGGCACTTGACCAGGTCAAATTGATGATATCCCACATCGTACAACCCTCCCCAAGACAAGCTGCAGTTGACAAGATGCTCTCGCCCTCGCATTGCGTGCCACAATATATCCCCCCTCTCCCCCTTTCCCGCCTCCGTTTAGCTCAAGAGTGCGCACAACAATGCTGGGCCGTCTCATGCACCTTGATCCAGCGACCCTGCCTCTGCATGGTGGATGGGCATCACGAACGGGAGAAGATGTGACCTGGCAACTGCTAATCACACAACAGCAACCCCTCCGTCCCTCACCTTGCCTTCCCTCGTGCAGTCTGTCCTGGGTGGTTGACGCCCGCCAGAAGGGCAACAAGCTGCGCTTTGCCAACCACTTTTCCAACTCGACCTGCAAGGCAGAGTGAGTGGCGCGGCAGGTGGTGTACCAGGCTATCTTGCCTGCTGACGTGGTTGCCTGGTGTCTGTTGACGATGTGGCCAGCGATGCAAACAGAGGCAAAACGGAGGAAAGCTGCACTGACAGGGCCGGATGCAGTTAGATACTGGGGCGACCCTTGTCTGGCATCTGCGGAAGTGGTCCTTCTCACTTCCCTGGGTCATTCCAAGCGCTGTCTACTCACCTGCTCTAGCACAAGTGCACCTTATCACATCAAACCACGTTACATGTGTGGTATGTCCATGAAGCCAGCAGAACGCATGGGGCGCGGGTTGATGGCTGGACACAAACTGATGTGCACGGTATCTGATTCTGGGCACATGCAGAATCCTTCTGGTGGGCGGAGACCACCGGGTGGCTATTCTGACGCGGAGGGACATGGATGCGGGGGAGGAGATCACCTACGACTACAAATATGATAAGAGGGTGAGTCATTGCACCCTCCTGCTACCACGTGAATCGGTTGTTGCAGCAGCCGGAGCTATTGAGGCAGGGGAATTGGGTACCGGACATTATGATCCCTGCCCATGTCCCAGCCAGACAGCCTGTTCAGAGTGTCTGGCTCTCGGCTGTGCGCCGTGCTTGGGGGCTCCTCGCGGCTAGTAGGGCTCCCTAGGGCTCCGTATGTGCACCCTCACAGCCACTAGAGTGTTCGGAAGGTAGATAGACTCAACATTTAACCTGTCCACCTGACTTGGACCTGCCCAGGCCACCACGAGTGCAACCTTGCCGGCTTGGAGCAGCTGTTAAGCTTACCATAAGTCTAGCATGTGCGTGTCGGCCCAGCAACGTGACTCAGGAGCTGAGTGCAAGACTGCTTGCCACAGGTGGCCCCCGACTGGGCTCAGCAGGAGCAGCAGGCGCAGCATGAGGCAGCACAGCACGGCGCTGCACAGCATGGCGTGCTGGCTAAGGGCGGAGGCGGGGTCAAGGGCAGCAAGGGGGTTAGCGGGGCCGCTGCGGCTGCTGGAGAGGCCGCGCGTGCGAGCACGTCCCGTCAGAAGTCTGCTGGCACGGCAAAGCAGGCAGAGCAGGCAACAACTGGCAGGCAGCGGCCATGACAGTGCTGGTGCGATTGTGGTGGCTGCTAGTGGCGGGGACAGAGGAGGCCAGGGGCACAGTGCAGGGTACACTTGGGGAGCCGACCAACTGCAAATGCCAGCACGCCTTGTTGTATGAGCGGCATATTGAGCAGCCTATATACAGTGATTTCGCCTGGTCTGACGGGGAGCCATGCATTAACACCAAGGTAACTCAGGGGCACAGTCTCGGCCACAGGTACAAGTCAACAGGGTGAAGGCAGAAGCGTACCTACTACAAGCAAATACTTCGGCCTTCAACGTCAGGCAGCAAGACGAGGGAAGCCCGCGAGTTCACGAATCTGCAGAGCTTACTACGGGGCGGCATGGAGCCTTCGTTTCACAACACACCAAGGCGAGGAGCGGGCTCACCCAACCTACTGGATGAAGAGGTCCTCAGCGGAGAAAAAGATGAGGCCACGCCATCCTGGAAACATGCTTACACAAGGAGAGAGAAGCAGTCAGCTAGCTATACCTCAGTACAAAAGAGCATTACCCGTCAGTTGTAAAGACCATGGACACAGTTGACACACCCGGCAGACATTAGCATGCATGACTGCGGGGAATATATTCGCATGGCACCTACCATACAATGCAACACATGTGCTGTACAGCACAAGTTGACTCCAGCACAGGCCTGAGAAAGAGACAAAAACGTAGACGACACCTTCAACGTAAGACAGCTGCCACGCACAACTAAGCGAGTCAGCAATGCCAAGGAATACTGTGTAAGAGAAAACCGCATGACATTATGTAAGCAAACACATCTGAAGCAGGGGGTTGGGAAACCCCCAACCGGGCCTCCAAAATCGACCATATCAGCGGTATGCGGTGGTACCGAGCTCAAAACAATTCGTAAAAGGATAGCTGGGGAAAAAAGAAAAGAGAGCTGCGGCTAATGCTGGGCAGGTTTGAGAGACTCACAACAAGAACTAGAAAGTGCTAAGCAGCGCAGAGGGCAACAGAGAGCAGGGGAAGCGTAAGCTACCAGGGAACAAAGTATAGAATACCTTGCATCCAACACTGTCAGTTCACAGCTACATGTCCTCTATTCACACTACAGGCCACCTTCAACAAAGGGTATGCACGACAATGTCGCAGGCTGACAGACACGTAAACCCCTCTGTCATAAAATGAAAAAAATGGATGTTGAAAGCGTGCCCCGCCCTTGCTCGGCACCTTGTCCAGCATACATAGCAGGGACCCCAAGGAAGAAAACAATTCGAAAAAAAAACACAAGAGAGATTTGACGCCAATATTACCTTGAGTTTTTACCTGCAAGGCTGCAACAGAAGCCACTTGCAAGAGGGCATCCAAGAAGGCACAATCACAATGCCTAGCAGCAAGGCTGCCCAGTAGATTCATCCTCTGGAAACTCACCCTAACCTGCTACCAGAAAGGAAGAAAGGTCAGACCCTACCCCTACTTGCCCTTGAACAGAAGAAAAAGAGGCGATAGCAGTACAGCAGGGAAGGAGCACAGGGCAGCCAGCCTCGCCTTAACCCCCCCTCCAGCAATGTGGCAACTTCCAGGGCACCCTGCCTCCTCTTACCCCTGTAGCGATGTGGCCACTCGTGCGCAGCGGCCGGCAGGATGGGTGGACCGAGTGCCGTGGCCGCTTCGTGAATTGCAGCTGGCTGGCTGGCTGGCTGGCTGGCTGGCTGGCTGGCTGGCTGGCTGGAGTGGCTTGCAGAAGGAGCGCATGGCTCAGGAACATGCTTGCTCACAGGCTGCGGCTGGTTCGTAGGCACCAGTGCCAACTCCAGCATCCAGTGTGGGTGTGGAGGTTGGGGGCCGTGGATATAGTACATAGGAGATGTGCTCACCTGCACCATGGCAAGGCCACTGGGCAGCCTTTGGCCCAACTGAGCGGCTCGGTGGGTCCCAACCAAGCAGCCAGGCAGTTGGAGAAAAGACTGCTTGTCAGTGACGAAGGTTTGGTACAGAGACCCACCTATATAGTTGCCGTGTCAACAACAGTGGCAGACGAGGCCCCCTCATGGGCCAAACGGCACCCACACAACCCTCTCCAGGAACAAATATTGAGTACCAAGTGCCAGCCTTTCTCCGTCAGAGGCTAACGGCCTCCCACAAAGCTGGGGCGAAAAAGCCAACACTACACGCAACCTTCCCCGCCTGCACCCGCTGGACAGCAGGCAGGCCTGAAACAAGGCCTGCCAGTGAGCCTTCAGTTGTTGACATGACTGGATCTCATTGGGGGGTTGTACACATACAGACCCTGCAAGCTAAATAGATTAGCAGAAGCTCACCTCGTATCAGCTCCCCGGGGGGCGGGGTGCCGCCCCATGCACACTCGTCTCCCCCGGAGCAAGGGGATTCCCCTGAGAACTACCCCGCGCTCTCCCACTTGCCGCCTCTGTTTGTCCACCTGCCTCTGCTGCCCCCGCTGCCCTTGCAGCTGCCAGGCCCATGGAGGGTCTGGCTGCGCCTGCTGCTGCTCCAGAAGCAGTCAGACCCGGCAAGGCCCTTGCCGCGGCCGCAGTAGCGGCAGCAGGAGGGGCCGCCGCGCTGCCAAAAGGGCCAGCAGGCGCAGCGGCTGCCGCGTTTGCTGACGCGGGGGCCCGCCTCTGCAGGTTGACCGTGCCGGAGGGCGCTGGCACCACCAATGGTGGCCCGCCTAAGCTTGCCGGCAGGATGCCTGGGAGCACCCCAGTGCCGGGGGGGATCTCCCCTGGGATCCAGGCAGCACCAGGGGAATCCCATGCTTCCGGCATTGAGTTCAACCAGGGCAGAGTGGAGAGTGCCCCGGATTCTAAAGGATCTGCAAGGGGATCCACCTGAGGGTTTGCTTGCCCGCCACCGGCTGCTGCAGCTGTCGACTGTGGAAGGGTGGTGGCCGGTGGCGAGTACCCGCTGAACTGCCAGGCGTTGGCAGGTCGGCTGTCTGTACTTGTGGGGACCCACTGCAAAGGCGGGCCTAGCACATCAGTGGCAGGCTGGGCTGCATGAGCCTCTGCTGCTGGCACCGGCTGCTGCTCCTGCGCCTGCACAAGTTGAGCTGCATGTAGTATTTGGTGGTGGTGCTGCTGCAGCTGCTGCTGCATGACAACCTGGGCCGGCAGGCCAGAGGCAAACGCCCGGGTGCTCCACGAAGGGTTTAATGCAGCCATGGGTGCTGGACTTGGCGGTGCAAGCAAGCTGCCAGCAGTCACCACTGTGCTGTCCGGCCCTGGTTTGGTTAGGGCCTGCCCGGCGACGCCCGCTGGAGTTGTCACTGCAGGTGCAGTCGTAGCAGGTCCTGCTGCTGCTGCTGCTGGCTGGCCGGTCCTGTACAGCGCTGAGAGCGTAGCCAGGGAAGTTCTAATGGAGTGGCGGTCGGCGGGGGGGAGGGTGAAGGGCGCGGGTGCCGAACCCTGTCCCCCAGCTATGGACAGAAGCTCGTCTGAACTGTGCTGCTGCTGCTGTGTCGGCGGCAGCGGCTGAGGCTGCTGGGTCCGCTGCTGCTGCTGCTGCTGCTCGGTTGGGTGGGAAGAGCCCAGACCCGCGGAGAAGGCATCAAGGGACAGCCGGTGCGGCAGCTGCTGCCCCAGCTGGCCCCCCTGCGACGGGTGTGCCGGCAGCGGCAGGGAGAAGAACCTGGGGAACCCCTGTGACAGCTGCGGCAGGTCCAAGCTGCCGCCGCCAGGAGGCAGGCCAGCAGGGGAGGCGGCCCGCGGCGGCGGCCGCCGGCCGCCCGCAGCACCGCCAGCGGTGCTGCCGGCAGTGCCCCCTGCGGTGGCGCCGGAGGCGCCACCACCGGAGCCGCCTGCGGCGGCGCTGGGCGTGGGCGACAGCGGGTACTGTGGGAGGAAAGCGTTGGTGAAGAGCGCGCTGGCCCGTACGTCCTCACGGGGCACGATCCCCCCTGGACGGCGGTCAGCCAGCGGGGCGGTGGTGTAGGAGGGCATGCCCTGCGGGACACAGCATGCACAGCGTGACCTCCATGCCCAAATTGCAACTCTGCCGTGCAGCACATGGCCACATTTGACGGCACCCGCCATGTCATGCCAGTCGATTCGGTCCAGGTCTCCACCAGAAGCCAGCCAGTCAGGCGCATCCCTGGCATCCAGAACAGCAAGGAAACATGCAGAGGCTACCTGCAGCATAGCCGGCACTCTAGCTTGGGTTTCACACATGCCAACTCAGCATACAACCCAAGCCTGATGGCGCCACAGATACTGGCCATGCAGAGATAAACAGCATACATACGGACCTGCTCCCGCCGCGGTGGTATGTGGGTTGTGAGCAGCTCATTCCGTGCCAGCCAGTCAAGGAAGGTGTCCCACCGCTGGCAGTCCATCACACCCCAGCGCCCCTGACTTTCAAGGATGTGCTGCACACACAAGAGGCAAAGCAGTGGGAGGGCATCAAGCAACTACACCTCCTCCGTGGCTCGCTTATACACCTGCCACCCGTGCTTATAGCACCATTCGAAATGGAAATGCACGTGAAAGGGAGGGGTCAGACAACAGTGTGGCGGGCGCCAGCTGCGTCATTAGGCAGCAATTGCGGCTCCGCACAGGGAGAAGTCTTAGCTACATGCAGATCACCCAAAAAGTGCCACGCTGTCTGCGGCGGCCGGCCGACAGACTAGGCAAGTGCCACGTAAGCCCAGGAAATCAGAAATCACAAACACATTCAACATCCGCGGCCAATCTAATACATACGGTACTAGCAGTGGGTCATGTGTTGCAGTGCCCCCATGCTGTACCCTTCAACATCCTGCATACCCTTGCCATGGCAAGCCTACGCCACGATCTCCGGTCAAGGCCCCGGACCAAGATAACTAGCCATAAGCGAACACACGAGGCACCATCTCCAGGCGAGAGATCATTGCATCACATGTTTCTCACTGTCCACTCCCACGTACGGCCGTCGGTTCTGGCCTCTCGTCTGGTGGTTCCAGGCTAACGGCTCCGCTCACCACCGCACCCCCACCCACAACAGTCCACTCCATCTGAGCCTTGAGGTCATAGGGCCAGCGCTTGGGACCTTGCGCATAACCCGCGCCTCGCCTCTGCCAGCACCTCCATGCTCCCCTGGGTGCGCCTAACCCACGACTCACCTCTGCCAGCACCTCCATGCTCTCCCGGACCATCTCCCTCTCCAGGGGGTCGGGCAGGTCGGGGTACTCTTCCCGAGCCAAGTCGACCAGCGCGTCAGCCGCCTCCCTTGGGTGGTGGCGCGCAAACAGGTGACCCTGGGCAGAGGCCTCCAGGAATGCCTTCACCATGCTCGGCTGCTCCCTGCAAGCCAGACCGCCCCAAATTCTTCTTCCCTGTTCTTCCAACAACCACAACAATACTCGTAATACAATACGTCTACTTCAGGTTGATACCAAAAGCCCGTGTGAAGCACGCGGATTAAGTGAAGGGATAGACAACATGTCTGGAGTGAGTGCCTCAGTGGCAAGCGGCACGCCTGGGTACAGTTCACCAGGTTGCAGGCGCTCCACCCAGCCAGCGGGGACGCTGCAGCAACCTGTCCGTGTAACTTCGCCAAGCCTCGACAACCAAGGCCCGCATCACACGGCAACTAATTTTGAGCAACTGCATGCAACGTGGTAATACGCAGCGCCCCAGCATAGGTGCAAGCTGCCTGGTTTCCATGCCAGCAGCTCAGCAGCCCACCCACCAGAGGGTGTCGGGGTGCGTGATGAGTAAGGGTGAGTAGCCATAGGGCACCCCATAATCCGCCAGGCGGAATGCATTCAGCTGGATGCCTCGCCGGCGAGCCTCCACTCCCTCCCAGCCCATGAACACCCACGTGGCGTCCGCCTGGCCCTGCAGCACTACTAAGACGAGTCACTGCCAAACAGCGCTTTGGTGGTAGGAGCGCGCAAAAGTCCATGACCACCCCACATGGCGTCCGCCTGGCCCTGCAGCACTGACATGACTCACTGCGAGTCACCAGTTTCGTCGCTGCTATGGGTCGCCCGAGTCCAGGAGCACCCACATGGTGTCCGCCTACCACGTGTCATGAGCACAAATTACCATCGAATAGCCAGGAAGCACCGCAGCAGAATTATCGTCCTTTGGCGCCCACAATTTCAAGCCCAGCTACCAATGCCAACTACGCAGCCATCAAAGTGTACATCGCCAAGAGTTTTGCATGCTTCACAGTTTTGCATGCTTGTATATACATATAACACCCCATATGTATGCCAGCAAGGCATATACCTTGATGACATATGCCCCACAGCCCAGGCAGGCAGGCCCGGCTCCTCCCTATGCCAGACATGAGTGGGCGTTGAAACGCCACATACAGGATATCTGGCCGTGTAGCATATACCTTGACTGACATGTTTCAGAGCCCCAAGAGACATAGCGGACCCTTACATGACCTTACACCATCCCAAATAACAATGCCATCAATGACGATATAAATGCGGCTCGCTCTGGCTGGGTCTCCCGCCAAGGGTTGCCTGTCTCGGGTTCGTAGTCTTGTTCACCAGGCCACTAATGTCATAATAATAATAATAATATAAATGCGGCTGAGATGAGCTGCAAGATACCACCATACCCAGAGCTATAATGCACCCAGCCCTGTCAGTACAGTTCACCCCAACCTCTCCACTGTGCTTTGCCTGCCACCATTAACGAATGCCACCGTACCTTCGTTACCGTGTTCCACAGCCCCAGCAGCGGCAAAGCCAGCTCTTCGTAGTCGCCACGGCCCCCATCTGTTCTGATCAGCTGTCGCACAATGCTGCAGCAGTAAGGCAAGTCATTTCATCCCTTCTTGCTTAGCCCCATTGCTGCACACCGTCGCCTATATGCAAGTGTAGTTTAGCGCTGCATGCAAGTATATCAAACCCAGCATGCACGCCCAGGAAACCCTGCATGCACACACACCAAGACCAGAAACCAAGCGTGCACATGTACTAAAGCTGCATGCAAGGGTGCCAAGGGTCGGAGCCTAAGTTTTCAGTAGTATGCTGACAAGTTCAAGCTCCATTTTCTTACAAACTGATGCTGCAAACTCGTTCCTTGCCCATGTAGCCTACACCAGAGGCCATGGTTCAGCGGAAGTGCGCACCTGCCCTCGTACTTGGCCCCATACGTGGCATAGCGCTTGCCGTCCAGCTCCCGCGGCCGCTCAATGCCGCTTTCTTTCAGGGTCACTATAGCGCTGGTATCTTCCTGGAACACAGCTGCAACAGCCTGCACAAAGAACAGGTAGGCAGAAGTGGGGATGGTTGTCCTCAATAGGCGGCCATGCAGAAACTCTCCGATATCACAGCAGTTCCTCTATTGCAGCAGTTGCTGCTTGAAGCAGGGCTGCAGACAACAACAGTACAGACTTCCCAGGTGTTGGCACTTTTGGTATGGAAAAGTGAGCCTCAACAACACGGTCACCAACTCGCCTTCATACTGCACTTGGTCTGTGCACCGGCCCGCAAGTTATAAGAGATGACCGTTTCGGAAGGCGCGATGCCAAAGTGGCACTCCTTGTTGAAGATACGCTCCGCAGGTAGCGTTTGAAAGCCGTCCTCGTGCGCGCTGATAAAAACGACGTCCAGCCCATGCTCCTGATAGAAGCCCTTGTACTTCGCCACGTAAAAGCCCACTGCGCACAAGGGTCAGCCAGCAGCGTAGTCGCATGCTGTGGGAAGCAACTTACGGTACCTTTACGAAAGCCGTCGAGCTGGCCAGTCGTGCGCAGCAAACCCCTTAAGGCGGCGCTCACGGTGGTCTGCCACTCTCACAAAGCGTCTTACCGTGGTTTGTGTTAGGGGTCCAGTCCAAAGCCAACGTGACACGCTTCATCGCCTTTCCTGGGCCCGCCTAGGACTAGCTAGACCTGCTGGTCCTAGGAGTGCCGGCTGTTTACACTTTGGGCTTGCAAGCACCCGGGTTGATTGCAAGCATGGCCAAGAAGCATATGAGAAACTCAGTGTGCAAGCATGTCAACGGGCATCATAGAAGCTTTTAATAGTATATACAAACAAATAGGGCTGTCGAGCATGTGTTTTCATGGATGGGCGCCGGGCCACTCATAAGGCCTGCTGCCGCAGCATGGGCGCGCCACGGTACTTCATGCATGTGCCGTGACTGCACGCACAAGAAGATGCCGGCAATTGCACCCTCAATATGACTCACTGCCAAGCACGGTGCTAGCCCAGCAACGGTGATGATGGGGATCCCCTGCACTGGCAAGACATCATGTGAGAGGGGTTTTCTTTCGCGCCCAAGGACTAGTAGCAGTTGGAGGCGATATAAATCGGCTCATACCACCTGCAAGTGGGGGCAGGGTCCCTCCCAACCCGGCCCCCAGCTATATGTTGTAGAGCAAGCTCCCCTGCCAACAACACCACTGCCTGCCAGCACTCCTACACTGATGATGGGAGCAGTAATTGTGCTACAGGTGGGCTGCTTCCAAGCTTGCCCGCTGCTGTCCAAGACTATCACCTCAGTGTACTGACCCCATACCGCTACAGAGCGTGGCTCGCAGGACACACACAACTCGCAGCACGTACTTTAGCATATGACATGCTGTACTCTTCGTATCTCTTTGCAGGGCATGGCACTAATTGGTGCAGTGGTGACAGGGGTGCTTGCACGGAGAAGGCGAGAGGAGATGGAGCAATTGAATGCCAAGCTGCGACACATCAATGCTGAGCTGCGTCGGCAGCGAGAAGAGGTCAGTGAGATATGAATTTGCCAGGCTTGTAGCTTGGGGTTCTGTCAGCTACACAGTTGGAGGGGTGCCTGTGATGTTCGAGTTCAGGTGGTTGGCCTCTTCATGTTGAGCCAGGGGGCTCGCTGCAGCATGAGCCTTGACTTCTTCGGTGAGGGTTGCTGAAGGATTTGTCGGTATGGGTCCTTTGGCCCGGAGTCTCGAGCTTCGGCCAATTGATAATGCAATTGAGCTTGGTTGCTTGGAGGTGGGTTTTTGGGCTCTCCCCACCATCTTACAAGGGTGTCTTAGGCGGTCCCCGTTGGGCAGGGTTGGAAAGTAGGACTCAGGGGGCTGGCCACCTTATGACTGGTCCCGGCTCCCGTAAAAGGGGTGCCTGTTGCGACTGGCAGCCGATGTGTCGCAAGCTGGCAGCCTCCACACCAGCCTCGGCCTGGTTCATAATAGTGAGTGTACCGTCGCCTGACAACACAGCGAAGGGGCGAGCAGCGTACTGGCAGCACAGCTGCCGGGAGTGTACCCCAGCCTCCCTCCTGCCCTCCCTTCCTCCGTGCTTCTGCATCCTACTTGGGGCACGCTGTGAAGCTCTGCGCTTTCGCTTGTAGTTCCACACACTGCTGTGCTTGGGCTGCAGGCGCTGCGGATCGATGGCGTAGCAGAAGAGGTCCCTGGCGTGGGTGGCGGCGGCGGCAGCAGCAGCCAGGCAGCAGATGCGGAGTGGGTTGCCTACCGGTCGACGCTGGAGAGGAGCCTGGGAGCCCCGGCAGCCGCCCACCCGGTGGAGGCCTTTGGCGACAGCAAGCTCAGCCTGGCAGGGTCGCGGCGGCGAATCGGGGCAGTCATCAGGTGAGAGGATGTGCTGGTGGCGGGTGTGGCTGGTGGTGGGTGGGCGCTGCTCACGCGTGGGCTGCTGGCCACAGTCAGTCGGTGGGGTTGGCCGCATGCAGGCAGGCTGGGTGGCGCTCGCCGGTGTATGACATAAGCCAGCTGCTAGTCCAGGCAGTTGTTGAATCCGCACCACTGTTGGCAAGGGCTGGCTAGGCCTACAGAACGGCAGCCGCTGTCATGACTCGCAGCCGGGCATTGCCAGGTCAGTTGGGCAGCATATGTGTGCATCAGGGCGCACTGTGCAAGCGGCACTGTCAGCACAGGACAGCAGTGTGCTGCAATCGCCCTTTCTGCTGCTATCTTTCAGGGCTGTGAAGCAGCAGCTACGGGAAAAGGAGGCAGGCACGGCACCCGGCCCCGACAGTGTCGCCTTGCCGCTCGTTAGCGAAGCACTTGGGCTGGCCGAGAGCATCAAGGACGTCAAGGCGCAAAGGGCGCTGGTCCGGTTGCAAGCACGGGCACTGCGACAGTCTGGTGCGTGTAGGAGGTGCCTGAGCTTGCATGAAGAACAGCAGCAAGAAGTGCATTGAATTTTCAGGCATTTTCAGAAACGCAGTGTATATCATTGTGCTATGCAGTTCTTCATGCTGTCCATGATGCAATTCCTTATGCATTCCTGGAGGACGTGTGCGCTGCCGCATCATCCTGCATCGTTG
The DNA here is from genome assembly GCA_001598975.1 of Parachlorella kessleri. Classification (NCBI taxonomy): domain Eukaryota; kingdom Viridiplantae; phylum Chlorophyta; class Trebouxiophyceae; order Chlorellales; family Chlorellaceae; genus Parachlorella; species Parachlorella kessleri. The sequence continues at coordinate 13,040 of BBXU01001034.1, read as the reverse complement.
GCTTGTCCTGCCTTGCTGGTGTTGGACATGGCGTCGTCTAAGTGCCACTGTATTGGCCTTGAATAATTAGACGCCTCTGTTCAGCCTTGGGGTGCCGCTGTGTGCCAGCTTGGTGCTTTGCCTGCTGACTATGAGCTGGGGCCGCTCCACCCCCGCCCACCATACTGTAGTGCGCTGTGCGGTCTTCGCTAGTGCGCTGTGATCAATGGGGCAGGAATGGGGTACCAGGTTGGCGTTAAGCCTTGCGTTTGATACCTCGCAGTGGCTCCTGCTATGCTGTGCTGTGCTGTGCAGGCGACCTGGAGGGTGCACTGCACGCTTTGGAACGCAGCATGGTGCTGTCGCTAGAGCTGGGGGAGAAAAGTGGCGACGCCGATGTCTTTGGCGAGATAGGGGATGTGCTTACAGGTGCGGTTTAGCTGGCCCTTGAGGGACGCGGGGCAGGTCTTGCTACTGTGTTGTGTGCCCAGCCCGATGATGTTGTGTTGAGTGGCAGGCTGGGGCAGCCCCCCAGGATGCCGGTACGTCTGGGCTGTGAAGAGGAGACTGTCGCGAGTGCAAGATGAGGGCGCTTGCGTCCCACGGTTGGGCTTCATTCCAGTGGTGGTACGCTAGTGCAGGGAGGGGGTAGGCGGGCTACCGCGCTTGGTATTAATATGGTTAGTGTAATATCAATAGATTATATCTGATATTAGCGTGGGTGGCAGGTAGTGCGCACAGGAGTAAGGGAGTGAGAGTTGAGCTGGACTGACAGGGCTGGATGCAGAATGTGCCTGTGATATGCTCGCTTCCTTTGCGAGTGCAGAGATGCGCGACTTTGAGCGGGCGGGGGAGTACTACGACCGCTGCATCCAGGCGATCCAAGATGAGGTGCCCCAGTCCCTCAGCAGCACCTGGGACTGCCAATGAAGCGCCGCGGCTGTACACGGCATGGGCATGGCAGGATCTGGGAGTGAAGAGAGTGTGTGCGTGAGTGAGAGAGCTAACATCGAGTCAAGTTGCAGGGTGCGGCTTGCTGCTGTTTTGGCGCTGCAACATCCCACAGTCTGGCCTGGGGGCTATCTTTATGGCGCTTTGTTTCAGCCTCTAGTTGGTATTGCATCAACTTGATCCAGTGATGTGTCACATATATTCCGTGCCTTGAGAGAATTTGTTAAGATGCAGCTTTCTGAGAGCGAGACTGCAATTCAAACACTGTGTTTCATTTCCCGGGTTGCAATTAAGAATCATACGCGTTTGCATGGACATGTATGGCAGTGGAGGTGACTGTTGCCTTTGCCTTGTGTTAGCTTCTTCTGATCATGACAAGGGCACGGTTGTAGCAGAAGCTGCATTACAAGTGGCACAGGTTGCATCACAAATGGCACAAGTGCATCACAGCATGCACCTCTGGCCTTTCACATTCTGGCAAGCGCCTGCCCTACCCTTTTTGGAATGCTACTGAGTGATGCCTTTTCAAAAGTCCGTATGGATGTCGAGGCCACAACCCTCAACATCGCCTGCGCCTTTCGCGTGACATATATGCCAAGCAACAAGGCATAAATCTACTTGATAGCCTCACCAGTATTGGATACTGTACTCACACTGCTTACCCCAGAACACGCGATTGCACACCTCTCACCGGCAACTCACTCCGACCTTAAGCGCTCAGCTGGTCAAAACCCACATATTTACGAGGAGCATACCAAGACTGCCTGCCAGCACAAAGGCTACCCAGCGGCAGGCACCAAAAAAGTGTAGTAATCAGCATGCAGGAACCAGGAAGACTTGGTATCGGCATAAAATTTCGTATCAAAGGCACTGACACAGCCTCGGAGGAAAACCATGCAGCCAGATCTCCCAAAACCTGGGCGGCAAACCAGGCAGCACGCCTGTATCAGTGCAGCGTGAAGTATGCCGTCAGCACTGCTGTCGCCTCTGCCGGGAGCTTCAGCAGGGCGTCGGTGGGCCCGTGGCCAGTCGGCTGCACCATGGCAGTGCCCACTAGGGTTGCCTTGCCCTCTAAGTCCATCCTCCTCCCCAGCAGCTCGCCCCCAGACGTCCTGGCGCCCACCACTTCTGCCGCCTCGCTGCCCATGGCGCCCGTGGCCACCGCGGCAGCCTGCCCAAGGCTTCCTAGCGCGTCCATGGCACCCAGGCCCACCTGGGCTGCTGCACCGACCGCCGACGCGGCCGCGGTGAGGCCCATGTCTACGGCCGCCTCCGCGTCGCCCGCTGGGCCCTCCGAGTAGCCAAAGTTGGGGTCGAAGGTGTTGTTGAGCACGCTGCTGTGTGGGGCTGCTGCTGGGTCCGCTAGGCCTGCTGTGGCGCCCAGGGGCGTGCCGGGCGGAACACCCACACCATCGGAGGTGCCGGGCGGGACGCTGCTGAGGGGCTGGCTGCTCAGGGTACTGGTACTGGTACTGCCGCCCAGGGTACTGGTACCGCCGGGAAGGGTGCTGCTGACCGGGGAGCCGACCTCGCCCAGCTGGTCCCCCACTGGCAGGGCCTCCCCGGTGGTCAGCAGCGTGCGCACAATCAGCGGCGGCGGGGTCCACAGCGGCGCGCTAAACAGAAACTCCGCGTCGTAGTGCAGCCACATCTCCCCGGTCGCGGGGTTCAGCCAGCCGGCCAGGCGCCGCGGGGTGATGGCGACGGTCATGCCCGGCAGCAGCGGCGCGCCATAGATGCTTGTGGTGGTGCTATCCAGGGAGGGCACTACCAGGGTGTCGGGGTCGAATTCCACGGCCAGGCGGTTGCCGGCTTCCCAGGTGGCTGTGCCCAGGCCCACGCCGGCGCTGGCGTCGTAGGTGAACCAGGGCAGGTAGCTAAAACCCAGGCGGCAGTCGGACGTGGTCCGCATGGTAACCTGCATCGGAGGAAGGGGTATGGAGGTTGGTGAGTGAGCCAGCCAGACGGTGAGCTGTGTGGGCGGGTGAGGCAGTGCTGCGGGTCCCAAAGCAAACAGGTGCCCCGCATCCTCTGGCGCTCGCAGTGTAGCTGACAGAACAGACGCAATTGCGTGCAAGGCTGAAGTTTGTGGACAGCGCCGTTGTCCAGTCGCAGTGCCACCGGCCTTGCGTGGCTGCTACACGCTTGCACTGCTGGCACGGCTTGCCTGCCTACCTTCAACGGTACATCTCTAGGCAGGTTCATGAACTGAGGCAGCACAGTCATGGTCTTCCAGGCTGCCTGGTCCCGCAAGTCTGCATCTGAGCCCTTATACGCCCTCACACCCAAACGGGTACGCTGCCTCGTCCTGGGCTGGGATACTGCACCTGCACCAGCAGTAGAGGAGACGTAGGACTTGGCCGCCTTTTGCTATGCAGGTTGGGGGTCTTTATCGGTCATACAGAGCCTTGATAGCCATTAGTGCCGCACCTCGTCTGTTCCAGGTGGTTGGCTTGGGGGTAGCTGCCAAACTGCAGAGGCACGGCGAGGACATCATGCTGCGCAGGTAGGTGTTTTCGACAATCGAGTGTGAAAGAGACTTTGGTCAAGGCTCTTAAGCCACTGTGAGAACTCTAATATGATGGCCTGGAACTAGTCGAAGTCACCACGCCCTCGCCAGGAAGCTATGACTGTGTTGTGCGCGTGCAGCAAAGATGTTGCGCGCAGCCGCCAGGATTGGCGGCCGGGCGCCACTGTAAATTATCAACGGCAACAGGCAAGCGAACCACAAGGGTGTTTACTTACTTGGTGCCCTCCCATGCACAGTCCTGCGGCTTTCCGCCACCCTTCGAGGGTAAGTTACCGGTCAGTAACAAATCATGTCACACCTGAAAGTGAAATCTCAACCAGGCGGCTGCTAGGTAGGCAGTCATCACCGTTTGCTGCAAGCTGAAGCGCTGGATCCCTATCACACCGTGTTTGTTTCATTGGCAATTGGCACGAGCTTGGGTCGTGATAGCACTGCTAGTTCTCACACCTGGCAGGGACCCCTGACGGCTTTATTACATGCACCACTTACCGCTGGTGGGCTAGCCATCAAAAGGCCCGGTAGCCCTCATGTTATGGCTATGGCAGCTTGTGTTGCAACTGCGGCGCTACTCCTAGTCGCCCAGCTACTGCCTCTGCTGGACTTAAGTTGGAAGCTGGGGATAACCCCTAGTATGCCTGAGACTTTGCCAGAAAGGAACCTCCTTGTCTGACTCAGAGCTGGCTAAATCGCACCAAGGAAGAGGCCACAGGCATTGCCACACTAGCACCAGTAATCACGGCAGTGACCATAATCGTAGCTTGTGTGAAAAGGGTGCATTCTTAGAGCCCAGGTGAAAATAGCAAACTTACTCCAGTGCAAAGTGCTTCCAATCCTCACAACACTTAAAAGTACATCACGGGCACAGGGCACCACTAAGTAAACGGCCAGTGGGGCGGGCGAGCTTGCCAAAATGCCCTGGGCGCATGTTCACAACCATTTGCATAAGATGTGAGCTTAGAGCGGTGGCGGTTGCCCAACCCTTGCCCCCGCAAACTTCACTTACACATCTCGCCCTGGAATAACGTCCAGTTGTGTCGCCTTCAGCAGCCAGCAAACTCACGGTTGCTACCACTCCCCCTCTTCCGAGCTGGAGTCCTCCAAACCGCTCCCTGCTGGCGCTTCCACATCAGCCGCAGCGCGTGCCGTTGCCTCCAACTGTGCCAGCAGCTGCTGGGCTGGCTCCCAGCCTGGCCGCAGCTGCAACGCCTCCTGGGCATCGAAGGCGGCATGGTGCAGCCTACGCGCCTGCCACAGTGCCTCAGCTCTCCGTAGGTAAAGTTCTGCAAGCTCCTGGGATGCTGCAATGCCGCTGCTATTGCTTGGCTGCTGTCCCTGCTGCGTGTGCTGCTGTAAAGCTTCCAGCATGGCTGTGAGCTTCGATATCTCTTCATCACCACTGACCGCTGCTGCCGTTGGAGTGGTGCGGCTCCTAGGCCTTGGTGCGGTGCCATCAGGCCCCATCTGCCCATGCACCACTACTGTGACACCCCGACTGGACCGCACAACCCTGCCTCTGCTGTTGCCACCACCACCATACGCCCCGTATGCTGCCTCCAGAGCCGCACAGCTGCTACCACCTTCGCGGCTGAGCTTGTCATCATATGCTGCCCGCTGCGCGGCATCTGAGAGCACTGCGTAGGCCCGCTGCAAGGCCATGAACCGGTCGGGGCAGCCGCCCTTGTCAGGGTGTGCTGTGACCAGCAGCTGTAGCCACGCTTTGCGCAGCTGGGAGGCGCTAGCATCTGGTGAGGCTCCCAGCATACTGTAAAGCGACTCATTGCTGGCCCCTGCGAACAAGGCAGACCCAGTTGGCGCCACTAAGGAAGGGGCGGTGAGACGTCAGAACAGCCTCTCAGCATGGCACCTATGATTGAGCAGCACCGTAGGGAGGGACTTTTAAACGCAGAGAGCTGGGAGGGAGCAGCTTGCCTTTCTGACCAGAGTCGGGGCACGCCTTGGCTGCAGGGTTCTCGTTGGGAGCGCTGCTGCATCGTTCATAGCGTTGCCTATCGACTTGGTCATCCTGACGCCAAGTCATGCCTGCCTGATCAGTCCCGTTGTAGACCGGTCAATGACGGTCTAGTGGCATGGTCATCCGACTCGGTGCTCTCGCAGTTTACGGCTAGTTCAGACAGTCTTGTGAGGCAGGGCTGGTGATCCCTTGTTTAAAAGAAGGGATTTTTCTTGAAACTCTCCAGATCAGCCTCCACGTCAGCTCAACAGCAGTACCGACCTTCACCCACCCGTCGTGAAGGCTTTCGCGATGCTCTCCCTCCTGTGCCACAGATGTCCAAAAGAGTTATTAGCATGGGTGGCAGGGAGTGCGAATGGGGAGTAACCTGGGCTGATGTCCAAAAGAGTTGCCTTTCTTGCTTGCAAGGGATGTAGTGTGAGGTGTGCCACCTGATCTGAGCTTGCTAACTAGGCAAAACTGCACCTGGGCGTTGGTGCCCAAGCCTGGCTCTCCCAGGAAATGCTGACGGCCAGCTGCCACGTTCACATCAGCTTCATATTACCACTGATGTTGCAAGGTGGACCTGCTGGCCCTTCAGATCAGATACAGCAAGCTTGATGTGTAGGCTGTGCACGCAGCATATGGCAGGACACACCAAGCAAGCTTGATGTCCAACAAAATTCTGCCAGATACGTTGCAGTGACCCCATCAGGGGCCCACTCAGGACCTAGTCTAATCTAGTCTGGCCTAGTCTAGTCTAGTCTAGCCTAACAGCATAACGCCACCTAAGCATGCTGCCGTGAGTCCCCCAAGTGGGGCCAAAAAAACAGGATGTACTATGCCCAAAAACCACAAGTAATGATTCCACGTACCAATTCCTAAGGGCAATCAGGGCCCGACCATGACAGATTCGTAAGGCAATCATTGATATCAAAATGTCAGTACACACAACCGAGTACACTTAACCAGGTGTAAATAAGTGTGTTCTGCAGCGTGCAGCTCTCGATCTCCTCTTCTCTCCAACAATAGCTGGCAAGTCCAGCAACTGTTATATCAAAGCATGTCGCTCCCGGCCGGGACGAGCTCCATTCAGGCCGACGGAGGCTTCCCCCATCTTGTGTCCTCAAGGAAGGTCCGAAAATCCATTAAGCCAAATCGCCGTCGGCACCACTCTATGTCAGCTTCATACCCCTGCACAGAGACCAGCCCCGGCAGTTCCGTTTCAACAACGCTGCTGCCATCCTGTCAGGCACAACTGCAGCCATCTGATCTGGCCATAATGCCACTCCCTACAAACCCCAGAAGCGCTGCCGCGCACGAAATAGCCCAACCAAATTGCAGGATCTGCCACCACATCTCGCAACCGCTGCTCCCGCTTGCAGAGCCCCCTCACAACCGCCACAGCTTGAAAAACCGCTGATGTTCCCCTTCGTGTAGCTTCCTCGCTGCCCCCCCCTCACCTTCTCCCGCAAGAAGCGTGTGTAGTTGTAGGCGTCGCGGCAGAACAGCAGCAAGGGCCAGGGCGGGAGCTCATGAAAGGACACCTGGCTGCCCTGAGCAGCGCTGAATGCCTCGGAGAGCTGTCGCGGGGTCAGCTCGTCGCCTGCCAGGGGTATGAACTGCCCTGCACGCACATGTCTCGCACCGGGAGGCGTAAGAGCGAAGCCGCCATGCGGGCTGCTAGGCTGCTCCAGAGAGCTTGCTTGGCGCTCGCCCCAGACGATATCGCCGGGATGTGAGGTCGGTAGCGTCAGCTGCCTCCCCAACGGGGTCTGGAGCGCAGCGCGCTGGGCCCCTCCCGTGAATTAGATAGCCAGCTGGCCTGTTCCATGACCAGAGAAGCGGTGGCAAGGCAACCAGCCATTCCCATTCGGGCGCTCAGCATCCACACCTGTTGCCAGCCTCAAGCACAGGGCTACCCCACTATGGCAGCTTGCCAGCACAGCAATGCGAGTGCCTTAAGCAACTTGAGGACCAGGCGGGGACCCACCTGCGAACTGGCTGGGCCTGGCCAGGGCCCTGACTGCCAACTTGCCAAGATCTTTCACAGAGACCAGCTGGATGGGGCGGTCGGGGGGCACGGCCAGCTCGAGCGTGCCTCTCAAAACTGCACCCAGCACCCAGCAGTCACTTCTTGTAAGTAGGTCCGCTGGCGGCAGCTGTCCATACTTTACGACGATTCAGCAGTGCAGTCTGTCTAAGGCAGTCCTGATCGAGTGCTCGCACACCGCAGTCCGCTCCTTGGAAGCTTCAATGCCCCAGTTGGTCCAGCCAATGACGCCAAGCTTAGCTGACCCTTCCAGCCGCAGCCCAAGCGCATGCACACCAGCTGGAGCCCCTTGGAGCTGGCTGAAACACGCTCGACCTTGCAACCCCAGTTGCCATTGCCACCACTGCTTCCTGTTTGAGCTGCACCGCAGCATACCCTGCCGAGTACCTAGGCAGCTATCCCGGGCAGCCCTCCCCCCACAGCGGTCCGCGGCTACCCCACCTGCCGCCTTGTTGCCACCCGCCCTGACCTCTCTAAGTAGGCCTCTCTAAGTAACCTCTCTAAGTGACCTCTCAAGTAGACCTCTCTAAGTAACCTAGTAAGTAACCCTGTAAGTAAGTTCAGACTTACTTGCTTCCCGCGTGCTGGGCCGCCAAAACTCCTCCATGAAGAGCGTGGCTTGCAGGGAGGTCAGCGGCAGCGCCCCCGCCAGCATGTCTTCCACCGCATGCTTCTGCTCCATCTGCAGGACCACCAGTCCCTTCTTAATTGGGAGTGTGCACTCGGCTCACGCAATGCGCCTGCTTCGCTCAATAACCGACAAGCTGCAGCAACCTCCGAGATCAAGTTCATGTCTTCCCTGGTCCCCGCCCGCTTCCGTGTTGCACAGGGGGGGCAGGACTGGTGCTTGCAACCACCCCTATACAACCAACCATTAACGGACACGAGCGGGGGTGGCAAAGCCCTTGCTGCCAGCCCCAGCACAGCCCTGGGGCATCGCCGTTGTCATCGAAGTACTGCAGCTGACTTTAAGTCTCTGACTCTGGACGAAAACCCCTTTGTTTGTCGCAGGCGCCAGACCAGCCCTCACCTGGGAGACCTTCACACGGCACCCCCTCCCGGCGGAGCTGTTGTACACCACATGGCGTACCCCCGCACGGTGCATTGCAATCCTCAGCGCCCGGGCCCGTGACACTTCTGCTGGGTCAGCGGCAGCTGCAGAGGCAGTACACACCAACGTTGCTGGGAATCGAGGTTTCATCGGCATATCTTGCGATGCAAGGGTGGGTACCACAAGCAAGGGGGTCAGGGGGGTCAGTCATAGCAGGGACCCAACACCCTGCTTGTCTTGCTAGAGGGCAGACACTTCACAAAGACTGTTGGGGCCACCCCATAGTCCTTCTGACTTTTGCAGGGGGCCAAGGAAAAATGCCAACGAAGCTCTCACCGGCATCGTTTGCTAGGGCGTGGATGTACACCGCCCCCACTCCCCGTAGCACAGCAGGCAAGCTTTCTGGGTTGTCGAGGTCGCCTTCGATCAATTTGTGCCCCTGCTGCTTCAGCTGCTGCGCTGCTGGGCTGCCTGGCTCCACGGCTAGCACTTGGATTCGCTGAGCTGGCAGACCCGACTCGACCATCCCTTGGATGGCGGCTCTGCAGATGGTTGTGTGTCAATGTAGCACGCATTAGAGTTGGACGGCTCTAGAGAAGTCGAGACGTGCCAACGAGTACTTGAAAGCATATCCTTCAACGACAACAGTCTCTTTGGCTTTGATAAAGGTGGTTCAAGATGGCTGCTGACTGAGCACTGACCTGCCAGTTCTGCCAGTGGCACCCACGACCAGAACTTGGCCCATTCGTTTGGGCAAGTCCAGCTGGGGTGCCTCAACTGGGGAACGTGTTGATGTCTCGGCCGTCTTAAAAGCACAGCATGACCGCCGCCATGCTCGCTGGCGTTGAGCTGGCTGTGAAGAGAACAGTTTCCAGCTGCTGTAGATAGCCATAGCCAAGAAATAGAGTGAAAGAGCCTCCCAGTTTTGAAACTCGTATGGGCTGTCGATGGCAACATCGTCTTCGATGCCAAGGGGCTTCGGCCCAGCGTGGGTGCAGCTTCCACTTGAGGGGGGGTGGGGGTGGGGGTGGGGTTGCTGTCTAACCTTGTGTATATCTTTAAAGACAATTGATATTGCTTTAACATATACAAACGAGGTATATGCATAGGCAACATCACGCAGGACACGGCTGTCTGTTTGGCTAAAGGCCCGTACAGGGCTGCGCTATCCCCTTGGTTGCACCATATGTTATTTAGAAGGCGGGTTCCAATGCAGCACAGTAACTCGTACAAGGAGTTAATAAGCTGTTACACGAGCTTTAGCCTGGTACTGCAGCCTTCTCATGCATTCCTTCAGTACCATCAGATACCAAGCGAATCTCCTGTCCCCCGGGAGATAACGACACCTCGGACGTAGGGTAACCAAAAAATAATCTCTGCATCATTTGGGCTGGTTGGAGGGTAACGGAGGAATACTCAGTGGTTTTGGCGAGGCGCAGCGTATTGCTGACATTCTCAGCACTTAGGCCCTGCTCCGTCATACTACGCTAACGCTACGCGTAGCGCAGTGTATTTCCTCGCCCGACTACTGTAGTACCAACCCCTGGGCCTTGCACCCCTGGGTCCTAATCAGGACTCAGTCACTAGCAGTGTTAGGTTAACGAGGTGCACTGACGCAAACTTTGCAAGCTAGCGCGGCAAGCCGGGTGGCCAGATCATATTAGCGACCTGAACAGCGGCTATGATCAGAGTGAACGGCAGGGATGTGGGCTTCGATGACCCTGGGGAGAGCCTGGCTGAGTTCTTACGACGGAACGGGGACAAGGTTAGCCTCACTGTTGCGGGTGCCGTGCCGACCACACTGCTGCACCTTGGTTGCAAGGAGCGCTGCTGCTAGGCTCAGCAGGCTGCTGGCCAGTCTAGCGTGCAGAGATGCTTCAATCCCAGTCCCTCGCCCACTCCCCTGGATGACTGACTACACAAAGTAACTGTCACCGGTGCAGAGCTGCAAGATCGGGTGTGGTATTGGGGCCTGCGGGGCCTGTACGGTGCTTGTGACTTCCAGCTACCCCACAGGTAAGGCTGCCTGCTGCACTTGCCTGCACATCGCACCAGCTACTTGCAGTGCATGCGCCCCCTGCACGGCCGCCCTCCGGTCACAGCCTGGATGTTGCCAGCTTGGCACAGGGTCCTCATGTCAGCAAGCAGTGCACGGCACGTGTGCAAAGGCAGTGCCACCTTTGTTTAGGACCGAATCATCGCACGCAGCAACTTTCCCTTCATGTTGGTTGCAGGTCCAAAGGCTCCTAGGAGCCTGAATGCGTGCCTGGCTCCCGTGGCCAGCCTTGCTGGCTGCGAGGTCTCCACGAGTCACGTCCTAGGGAACTCCAAGGACGGGTTCCATGCCGTGCAAGGTGTGTGGCACGCCTCCTGGCCCTGGGCTGGTGGTGAACCAGCACCAGTGTCAAGCGCAGACCCGCCCGCCTGGCTGTGTTGTGTTCACACCATAGATAACTCTATATACTTCTGTTGCTCTGCCGCTGTGGGCCTCCCGGGGGGGGCACCTGCAGGCCAGCAGCCAAGCAGCGCTGTATGCCATGCTCGGCAGGCAACTGAGTCTCTTAGCAGGTCTCCAGGGCTGCAGCAATGTGCGCCTGGTGCAGAGCGTGTGGGCGCCTTCCACGCCTCCCAGTGCGGCTACTGCACGCCCGGCATGGTGGTCGCCTGCCACGCGGCCAAGGAGAAAGCACGTGCGGGAGGCGCAGGCCGCAGCAACGGTGGCGAGAATGGCGGCGCCACCCCTGAGCTACAAGCTGTGGAGCATGGGCTGGATGGAAACCTATGCCGCTGCACCGGGTACCGCCCCCTGCTGGATGTGGTCAAGGTGGGCGAGCGGCTGTGGAAGTCACCCTTAAAACTCTGCCTATCAGGGCTGGTGAAGAGCCTGGGCGTGCGCACAGCATGCTTCAGATTGTTGTGTTGGTGGGGTGGTGAGAGGTGGTGAGGTTTATCAAACTGCCTTCAGCTTGCTGTGGTCCCTTTGTCCTCTGGTGATTGATTAGCTGGCTTGGAGGCAGCCCTTAGTTGCGAAGGAACACTGCAGCGTGCAGCTTCATCACCCATCCTTGCTGCCTTGGTGCGATGGCTAAGCGTCTTTGGCTCCGATACTGCCTAATCCATCTGTCCTGTGGCAAGCCCAGTCGTGCGCAGACCAGCTGCGTAACAAAACTATTGGCTGTGTGGCGGCGTGGAGCTAGGCACTTACAACCAGCCAAGCAATTCACCAGAGCGCAGACCTTGCTGGTCCCGTTTTGGAGTATCCTTCCCGGCCTCATCAAGGCTGCCTGCTGACCGCCTCAGTCAGCCCTTCTGCCGGTTGCTGGCTGCTCACTCTGCCCCTGCCTCTGTGCAGAGCTTTGCCCCTGGGGTTGACATTGAGGACCTGGGCTTGCACTCCCCCCTCGATGCTTCCCCTGTGGACGGCCATGCAGCCCCAGCTGCCGACGGCTCGTCGGCTGCGACTCCGAGCCACGACAGCAAGACCCCTGTAAGAACTTACTTATCTAGCCCTGTCAGTCCAGCCCCGCTCTCACGTTTTGTTTGCAGTACCTGCCACCCATGCTATTGGCACTGTCCTGACTGGCGCTGTGAACACAGCGATCCGCAGGCAATCAAGCCTGCCTCCAACTCAGCGTATGGGGGTCTCGGACTGCCTACACATCAATCATGTGTGTCGCGAGCTGACAGTAGCCTGCAGCACACACGGCCCGCCAGCATGGCCGCGCTACAAGCTGCAGGCTGGTATAGACTCCCAGCGCCCAGTGTGCCGTGATGTTCAGTGAGACTTGGCTTGGTTGGTGGTTGGTCAGGTGGAAGGCGGTGGCAAGCTGTGGCACTTCCCTGAGAGCCTCTCTGAGCTGAGCGAGATCCTTAAGCAGCATGCATCCTCGGCAGGCGGAGTCCAGACCATTGTGGCTGGCAACACAGGTGAGTGCTTGCTGACTATGTGTGCCTGCTCTTTGCTGTCCATTCAAGCCTGCTGCAATGCCTTTGCATCATCTTGTCTTGTGCAGTGTCCATGGCTGAACTGATTGTAGAAGTCAAGGGGCGTTGCTTATTTGGGGTGCAACCTGCATGTGCTTGAATAGCACAGTGTTTGTCCGGATTACTCTTGCATCGACCGTCCAGCACGGGTTCCCTTAAGCCAGGCCAACCATTTGACGATTGTCCATGGGGCTCGAAGGTCCACCCACAGTTCCAGTCCTGAAGGCTAGCTTGCTGGTTATCTCACTGGTGTGTTGGTTGTGCAGGGAGCGGCATCTATAAGGAGCTGTGGCCCTCCGCCTCAGCAGTCGTGTGCGTTCAGCGCGTGCGCGAGATGAGGGGCATCGAGTGCAAGCAGGTGCGGCGGCTGGCAGGGGATACCAGGGGTGGAGCCCCGTGTATGTACTTGTGTCATGCCGGACTGTTGCATCTGCTGGGTGAGAAGACCGCATGCCTGAGTCCCAGGTCACGAGAGGGGGGGACTGGTACTGCAAGCCCGGTCAGCGAAGAGAGAGAGAGTGAATGTGTGTGTGTGTGTGTG
>BBXU01001031.1:0-49000 GCA_001598975.1 Parachlorella kessleri | reverse complement strand
CGGGGCTGCACCTCCTCTTGAGCAGGGCGGCGCTGTTGCCGGTGCCGTTGGCTGCCACATAAATACCCCAGGGCCGCTTGGTGCAGGTGGCCAAGCTTCGACCAACCCGTGCCCTTTTGTTCGGACTGCGCTGGCCCCAAGGCTTAGTGGTCCACTTCAGCTGCAGTGGTACCACAAAGGCATGATCATGGGCATGACAGTTCGCGGAAGCCAAAAGTCGTGGGCAAAAGTTGTCGCCTGTTTCCCTCGGCAAATTGACGCATTTGGCACTCGCTCTGCTCTCACTGCTCTTTGACCCCTTCTTGTCGTGCAATACATCGCAAATGATCCCCCAGCTGTCAGGGGACTGCAAATACAGGCGTGCCCCTCATGCTGCGCTGATTTGGTTGGATCCGGACTAAGGTGGCGGCAGGGGCCTAATCACGGACCCCAAAGATCATTAAGAATCTTTGACCTAGATATTACTGGCAAACAATCTCTCAGCACGTGGGAAGGCTCCGAACTCACAGCCCCTGATTCTGGTTCTCGAGCCGCTGGGTCTGCTGAGGGCTAAACGCGGCGAGTGCGTTCAGGCCACTGTCGGCTCTACGCATGCTTGCGCCTCCCAGCGTAGCCAGGCAGCCCTGAGACCTTGGGTAAGGCAAAGGCTTGCTGCAAGTTTGCCCGTTCGCTAGAGCTCCCCTTTGCAGTACCATGGGAAGCAACAAGGCAGCTTTCAACTTCGAATTACGTCAGCCCAGATGATGCCGGCATGGCGCTGCAGGTGGTCAGGAAGCAGCATGTCCGGGATACCACCGCAGTTTGGGCAAGCCCTACTGGATGAGAAGTCCGCACCACAGGCTGGGCTGTCTCCAGCACCTGTACCGTCAAGTGCACCGGCTGACGGCAGCACTAGCAGCAGCACTGGCACCTATATGGCAGCAGGTGGGTACTCCAACAGGCGGTAAGGAAGCAATCCAAAAGGCCCGGCACTGCCAGCCACAGCCGGTGCTACCGTTAGGCGACGTGCTCAAAAGTCAGCCTGTGGACTTCTCGCTCTGGCTTGCTGACGAATTGTTGACTTTCAAACGCAAAGGAGCAGCAGGACTGCTGGCAAAGGAAGCGATTGGTAGTAGGGGTTGGAGGGCCATCTGCGTCAGCTTCTCATGTCAGCGCCTCTCTATGCTCGTGCAGTTGCTGTGCTCACCGCTGTTGTTGTGCTGGGCACGCTTGGGACCACCTTGCTGGTCTTCTACCGGCGGAGGAGGCGGGCACTGGCAAACCAGCAGGCCGCTGCTGCATGCGAGAGCCGGTGGCAAGAAGAAGGAGAGGCAGGAGGTATGGCTGCTGAGGTTGGGGTACGAATCGCGTTGGCGAGGCGACCCTGGCACTGGATGTTCCCTCACCTGACAAGGCTAGCTGCTGCGTATTCTCTTTCGGCTGCCCACTGGTGAAGGAAGCACTTGCCATGACATGGTAGCCAAGTTCATTGCCCTCCGCCACGAGTATATCATATAACCGGACCATCCTTATTCAACTTGAGTTGCCCCTTTCCCGACTGAGGGTTAGAAACCCTCATTGTCTGGCTGCAGATGCTAAGGGGATCCAGATGCCTGTGGTCATCATCACCCCGGATAACAGCCTGCATTTCGGCTGGAAGGTGTCTCCTGGTGATGCTGACGTGGACGTAGCTGGCAACGGTCCCACGGATGCTGCTGCGACGGCCAAGCCTACAGAATCAGAGAGCGAGTCGGGTAGCGAGGAGGGGCAGGCACCCATGCCGGTCGTGGATGTCGTCACACCGAAAGGAGCAAGACGACCCTTGCGTGAGTCGGAAATTCACTTTGGCCTCCGGGTGCTGGGTTGCCTGGGGATCAGTAAGTCTGGGGTGTGACTTCACAAGCCCCTATCTCTCTCTTCTGGTCGCCAAGGACATTTCTGAGCAGAGTTCCCTGGCTCGCTGGTTGGCTTTGCCTTGCTTGATATACAGTAATGTCATAACCCGCGGCCTCTGCGCTGCATGGTGTAGCACATTCTGAGGCACGGGGCATACCGTTCGACAAGTGGCGCCGCAGTGCAGCCTTGACTGCTCCCTGTAGTTGTGCTGGACGCAGGCCGGCCACCGCTTGTGGTCATCAGTGTGGATGAGAACTACGTAGCAGACCGGGATCTTGAAACCGGTGGGGAGGAGCAGAGAGACAAAGCGGCAACAAGTGAGCACAACCAGTAAGCGGCATGAGGAAGGAAGGCTCACAGCACAACGAGCGAGAAGCACGCCGGTATTTTGCGGCAGCAAAAGAATGATTCCAACGAAGGGACGACCCCCTTGCTGTGCAAAGAACGAGGTCCATTTAACCTTCTTGATGAAAGGCATTTTGAGTGCTGTACAATGATTTGGACATGTGAACGTGTGACTAAGGCTGGAACTCACTGAACAAGGCACTTGGGGTGTGCCGGCAACCTTGAGAGCAAACATTTGACCTCCATCCTTTTCTAGCGGCCTGCAGGCAGGTGTTGCAACATTGCTCGCATGCGCACAACTGATTTTCCCTGTAGGGAGGGCTGTCTTGCTTGTTTGTGGGGGAGGAGGAGCTGCAGTAGCGTGTATTGCTTGTGTACATTTTTCTCTCGGGTTCTTGTGAGACTTGGCATTGTCGAGCGCAAGTATATATTAGCGAAGCCTCGGCACTGCGGAACAAGGTCTCCCTCTATGCTTTGGAAGGGGTGCCCTTTATGCAGTGGCAATATTTGGAAGTATTGGTATGGTTCTTAGAGGGTATGGGGTGTGTGCGCTTCACAACGCACATTGTTGGTATACTGGGGTCCTTTTGGCAAGTATGCTTCAGTCAGCAAACATCAGACTGCGGGGTAGTTCCTTTTGTAGCGATCCAGTAATGTGTGTTTGACTGTTGTTGATGGCGTTACGGACAATGTCAAGGCTTCGGCTTCCAAGCTTCTGAGTGTGATTGCTACATATCCTGGCGGCTCGCAGTGGTTTTAGCGATACACTGTGTGCAATGCATGGTATGGTAGCAAGGTATGGCGAGTGCTTCTTCAATCGTGCCCCAGGGCTTGGTGGGCGCGTGTTGATGAAGGCCTTTGCACAAAGATGTTGTCTGGTGGAGTTGCTGACCTAAATTTGTTTCTTGGGTTGCGGCCAGGGCAGTGCTGGCAGACTCCACACAGGAAGTAAAGCTCCTTGTGTGCAAAGATCTGACAGGGCTGCTATGGAGAATACACGCGGACCCCCCGGGAGTCAATGACGCCTTCAACTTCACCACAACAACTGCTAAATGGCTGGGTGCGCTGCGAAGGTAGTCGGTGGGCCCCCACCGAGTGCAATTTTGCGCCTGCGCCATCTCTGGGAAGCCTCCAGCCGGTGCCAGCCAGAATGACGACCCTCTTGATTCGCTGCAAAGCTAGCCGACAAGGTCGGCCGTCACGGTGGTTCGGACCGGCTCCTGGCCCGGCCTGCTATCCAGCGGATCTTCATTTGGCGGTTTGCCAAACTCTTGCCTAATCATTGGCCGTGACTCATCCTGTGCACATTGACCTAAGGAATGCCTGTATTGGGAAGTGTCCCAGACATCATCATTCAGCGATCAAGTGTCGGAGGAGCTCGAGGACACTTGTACGCCTGAGGAAAACCACAAGGGACTCATCGGTGACTGCGGATATAAACAGCGAGTAATATCTGGTCGTCGACATCTTCAGGTGGGCCGTTTCGAGCTCCGACACCCCAGTGAAATCAAAACAACAGTTCCTTTCGATTCGCGAGCTGCGCAGCAAGCCGCAAGGCAGGGAGCCCCACACAGCGTGGTGGCCAGTTTGGCTCAAGGTCCTGCAGTACCAGCAGAGGACTGTCGGGTTATGCGTCCAAACACAAGTTTGAGACACTTTCGTGCGGTCTAAGCGCGAGATCAGTGCTGCAGGTGGCTACTTAGCATGTCGGGGCTCCCTTGGCAGCCTGGTCAGGGTGGCACACAAGATGTGCAGCCCCCGCCTCCCTCCCAAGACGTTTCTTCCTACAACTCCGTTCGAGGGGACGGCAGCACTAGCCTAGCCGTAGGTGGGTGAAGGGGTTCCAGGCAACCCAGAAGTTGCACACAGCTGCAAAGTGGCTTGCATAAGGACGGCTGTTGGCTTGATGTGCCTAGCTCGCCCCAGGATCACCCACCCTGCATGCATGGAGGCTGCTGCAGTTAATGTAGCCTGCCTGGGGGCTGGCTCCAGCCATTGGGTGCGAGGCTCTGCAAGTAGGTAGTACTAACCAACCTTTCTGTGTCTTTGCAGTCATTGTTCTTGGCGCCTGTGTGGCGTTCAGTGCACTTGCAAGCATCCTCCTGGTGCTGTATCGCCGGAGGAAGAGAGCACGCGCGGAGCTGCGAACAGTTGAGAGAGAGAGGCAGCGTCAGGGGCAGTCTCAGGAAGAGGACAGGGCAGGTAAGGTGCCCAGAAACTAGTGCCAGGTTTGCGGGCTGGTGACAGGGCAGGCAGGGCAGGCAGTCGGGTTTGGGGACGTGCTGATTGAGCGGCGCGTGCAAACATTGCAAGGGATCCATCAGAGAATCGCTCTTAAAGATTCCTTGCCGAGGCCAAGGCCACCGCCTCCTGCCGGAAGGGCAATGCAGTGGAAGCCCCGCCGAAAGAGCGTTATTACGCTAGACTAGACTAGATCCCGCCGTTAGAGGGACCTGGCAACAAAGCATAGTACTCCCTATGCGTCCGCCGCTGGTGCTGCTCAGGCAACTGGTACCCAGCTGGTGGCTCTGTGACTCTGCTGCAGAGGTGGAGAAGGTGCAAGTACCAGTCATTATCATAACCCCTGACAGCTCGTGGCACATTGGCTGGAGGGTTCAACCGGGGGCGGATGGGGAATCTGGCTCCGCAAGCCCTGCTGCATCCAAGCAAGCCAAGCAAGCTCCACAGTCAGTCAACCCAGCGAGCAGGCAGGGCCAAGCCGCCGCAGTAGCTGCGGGCCCCCCCAGAGCAGCCGCAGGACGCAAGCCCCGCCGTAAGTGATAAGCCTGGGTTTGCTGGCCAGCAGAGAGGCTACCTGCAGTGGTTGTTGGGATCGACGACACTGGCTCCTTTGGTCTGAGGTGCCAACCCCGTTGGTGCCAAGGGTATGTTGAGTCGATGCTCCCACCATGCCCCACGCTTCTTAAGCTCTGCCTGGGGAACCTGGGCATGCAAGATCCAGGCAAATGGTTTTGTTCATACATTGATGGCCAAATCATTATCTGCGCATCTGTGCATTGGCTGCATGCAGGCCGGCCACCTCTGGTAGTTATCAGTGTGGATGACACCTTTGCTGCAAATGATGACATCGAGTGCGGCACTGTGGAGAGTAGCGAAGCGAGCAGCAGCAGCAGCAGCAGCAGGTCGGAGGCCGGCTCGAGCAATGACAAATGAACCATGTACGTCACCGCTGGCCGGGCGTGGCAGCAAGGCATGAAGCACTCTCAGAAAACCCCTGGAGGTGAGCAGTAAATGAAGCCTACCAGGTGGAGTAACAATTCTTTCTTCAGGGCATCTCCAATGTGGCTGCTGGTTAGCAGCTATGCAGGTGTATGCCCCTATTGGGGCAAGACTGTGAATTCGGTGTTGTTACTTGCAATTGAAAAGAACTGCGGCATGAGAGGGTTTTTCACCTGTCTTTCTTTGTGGTTGTGCTCGCTCTGTCTGTGCGCTTGTACATATACAGAACAAGGGCGCTTCCCCAAGTGGGTCGTCAACGTTTCAGGACCTGGGGGCAATTATTAACCTCTTCCGGTAGTTGCTCTTCTTTGGCTTGTGTGACTGACCTAGCATATATAGCAGGGGCCATGACCTTCGCATGACAGTTCATGGGAGTTTTGTCGGTTATGGGGTCTCCCACTCAATCTTTGAACCCTTGACCCCCTGCTCGGTTTCTTCAGGTGGGGATTTGTACACTACTTCTTGCTCAGGACTAGAGGCCAATAGTTTCCGCTTTGTTCGCTGGGTCTAATAAGGGGTGGGTCTCCCAAGTTGGTAGGTTTCGACGGACCCAGAGAGTGCACTGACAGGAACAGGTTGTATAGCTTGGTATTCTGATGGACGCCTGTGCCGGCAGTGTTGCTTAGAGTCTTGGGTTAGCAGGGGGCCTAGGTTGGCTCCTTGGGGGAGGTACCAAGGTACTACGCGTATACTACAGCCAGCTGACTGTTGCAGGACCAGTGGGGTAGAGGTTGGTTTTAGTGAACATGGGGGTCAGCTAGCTAGCTATTCCTGATAGTGTCGGTACTGTCATGGCTTCTGGTTGGAAAGGCCAGCTGAGGGATACTCCTTTGCTGCACGCTGAACAATGACTCAGGTGCTTGGCCTGGTTGATACAACAAGCCACACACCGCCACCTGCGTGGGAGTTGATGTTGTAGAAGAGCCCGTTCTGTGTAACACGTAATCAGGCTACATGCCGTAGGCTGTGTGGCAGATAACCCTCACGGCGGAGATGCCACCAGGCGCCGAAGAGGACCCAAGCAACCATAGAGAGCTTGAAGCGCACTCTGCATCCAGTCCTGTTCGTACAGCACAACTGTCACACCCTGTTTGCACTACCTGCCACCCATGCGAGCCCCCTGCCTGCCCATAGCATGCACTTCGCCAATCTGGTGGACGCCTGCCTAACTCTGTCAAGCCCAGGTGGCTGCTGGGGTGGGATTCTTAGCTTCAGTCATCGCCAGATGTGACATAGCGCAGCTGCTCCAGCAGCTGAGGGATGCGGCCCTTGTACTCCTCAACAAGCTCTGCCTTAATCTGCAGCAAGCAAGCCCTCATGCCAGGTCAGCCCAGGACAGAGCCCTTGAGGCCCCGTGCACGTGCGCTGCTGAACAGGAGAGCAGCTAGTAGCCACATCTTAGTCACCGCTTGAACTTTTAGCTAGACTCAGGGACCTGCAAGGGCCTGACTGGCAGTACTAGCCGGTAGCACCGCAAGATCACCACCGGGCCAGCGACCATGATAATCAACTGACAGACAGCTGATGCTCCTAGCCCGGTGGGCCTGCACGAGTTGCTGGACCTTGAAAGAGCTTCACTAGCGTTTCATGCATAGGAAACTCAGGCAAGACTCGGGCACATACTGCATCAAGCCCTGCCAGTCCAGCTTATCTCTCACTCCCTATTCCCACTACCTGCCACCATGACTAATAGGGATGACTCACCAGCAGGGCGTCAGCCCCTGACTGCTTGGCTGTCCGAGCCTCATCCAAGGATGTCACCCCGACCAGGCTGATGGCCCCAAAGGGGAGCTCTCCCAGCAGACCTGCAGGCAGAGAGGGGGCTCTCAGTAGTTGTGATTGGGTCGCATTGATTAACATCAATCTCATCAATATGATAACTCTACAAACCGGCCTTATCAGAGAGGCATGCAGCCATTGGCCACAGCCCTCCCACACCCACAAGGAGGTCATGCCGGTCCACTAGAATGTGCAACAGCGCTTTCTAATTACAAGCGGGCATGAGCGCACATGACGGTTGAGCAAGTAGTAAGACACGTCATGTCTTCATATGGCAGCGCCTGCGAAAGCATCAAGGCTACTTCCATCCTATGGGTAAACTCCCTTGACAATGAGGGGTGCCCCTCCACCACTCAGTCCCAGCCTGCGTTCGCCCTCCCTCACCGTGGGTGACATCTCGTGCAAATCCTGGTATGCCCACAGAAAGCCCTACCGACAGGCCAATGCCGTAGAAGGGCACACCCCACTTGGCAGCCTCTCTAAGCTCTGCTGCATCACGCGTACGTGAACCATGGTGAGCAACCAGGCAGCAGAGGGGCAGGCAAAACCGTGGGTCTGAGAAGTAAAAGGCGCATATGGAGCACAGCTTCCACAGGCGTGATCCAGGAATGCGCAGAGGCAAGCTGAGAACGTCACACGGGCAGCACTGGCCTGCTGCATTGACGACCTCCACCGGGCAGTCGAGGCCGATAGAAGCGGCAAAGCTGCTCATGATGGGAGTGCCCCGGGCTAGAACCGAGGACACGACTCCCACCACGCCAGCAGCACCCGCCTCCTTGGCATCAACAACCTGCACCAAAACTTACAAAAGGGAGAGTTGCCTGCCCTGGCTGGGCCTTGTCAAGTGTACATGCAGTAAGCAGCTTGCAGTGGGATGCTTGGTGGGTCACCCAGCCCGCACAGTTGCTGGCAACACCTGGCAAGCAGGTGTGGTGTTGCGGAAGAGGCGCCACAGCGGTCAGACAGCTCGGCACACTCCCACTGCACCACCCCTCAATTTTAGTAAATGCACAACTAGCTATCAATTAGCTGAGTATGCCCGCCAGGCAAGCCCACCTACCTGTAGGGGATGCAAGTGCCAATCCCAGCACAGCACGGGTACCTTCACTGCCCTACACACGCTCCAGAGGTCCTTGAGCCCCTCAGGCGTGTAGTCAGCGTCCGTTCGGAGCGCCAGGGCGTCAGCCCCTGCTGCAGCGTACCGCTTTGCCCGCTGTGCTAGCTGCTCTATGCCCTCCATGCTGCCACCGCTGCGCGAAAGCTCTAGCACGAGGCAGGCCTTGCCCTGGGACAGGATGCAGTCCTGCGGTCCACAGGGGCAGGGCAGGACCCGGTCCATGCATTGCATTCACCAGGGCCTGCGGCTGCAGGGCTGGAAACTTGTTGGCCAGCTTTCTCAAGCAGAGCTGCCGCCACTTAGCATGGTGGGTAGCTTACAAGACATGAGCATATGTAGCGAGACAGAGTGTGCCACAGACACCCACAAAGTTGCAAGGCAGCAAGCTCCGATGAGGAAACCGTCAGTGCTTGGGTGGAGTCTACTGTGACTTATGCTTACTTGATGGCTCCTACCTGAATAACCTTGGCTAGCCTGTGAGGCGGGTTGGCAGGGCTCTCACCCGCCATCTGCAGCCGCTCCTCCAAGCCTTCCTCCCCCAACTCTTTGAGGCGCCCCTGAACCTGCTGCTGCTTACGCCTGCACTGCATGTGCAGACGCAGGGCGGCCCACAGGGTGTAGGCAAGTGTGGGCAGCATCGGTGGCAGTGGGCGGCTATACCTAAACAAAGCCGCAGCGGTAAAGCAGTGCCTGTGATCAACAGGGCGAAAGAAGCTGCAGGTGTTGGGGGTGTTGCAGCACTCACTTGATAGCAGAGGACAGCTTGTTGCGCGGTTGTTCTGCCCGAACTAGGGTGCTGAGCAGCCTCCGTTGGGGGACCTGAGGCCGTCTCAACCACGTTTTGCGCCAGCTGGTGCTGCTAATTGCCACTCTTATGGGAACCATTGCCACGCTATTGTGAACTGCGTAGTCGACCATGTTTCCTGGCGTTTCAAAAAACTTATGGAAGGGGGGTTCAGAATGAAGGCTTTCTGGGCTAAGTGACCTCATGGGTTGAGCCTGCCATCCACAGCACGGGCGCGAAGGCGCTGAAACCAGGCCCTGTGCGCGACTCTGTGCCCCTGCAAAAGCGTTGCATCTCAACTCTGAAAGTTTAGGTAGAAGTAAAGCTACTCAGTGGACAATTATTTCTTAATGGCTGAAGGTATGACCCCATGGAACCGACATCCCGTGGCCACCCTTCCACCTTGCCCCATGTCATGTCCAAGTCACTGGACAACAAGGTAGCCCAACTGAGGATAAACATTACAGTACACGAAGACTTCTAACAATGATGACCAGCACACCCTGCACCAGTGTACGTATCACCCTCAGTTTCACCAACAGTAGAAAACACCGCAGTCTGGTGGCCAGCTCTGCCACTGCTGTTCAGGTGGCGTGCAGGCATACAGCATTGGCGAGTGAGTAGCAAAGTAGCTAGTGAAACTGGTGTGTAGTTTCACAGACAAGGCAAACAACAGGGTAAGTGGGCGGCAACACGACAAGGTCGACCAAGCCAAGAAAAGACAAACCCATCACCAAAAAAGGACACAGGCCAAGACAACAACGAGCAAGATTAGGAAAATAGGCATGTCCGGCAAGACCCGCAGCGAAATTGCACACAGCACTGCCACTACCGTTCCACCGATCTCCTCATCGTTCGCCCTGCCTGCCACCAATAACAAAGACAAGACACAACAGAACGAGCCAAGACAAGCCCAAGATCAAGACCAAACTCGAGGCACGAATTGAGACATGATCACATGAGGCAGCTGACCGCCCCGACATGATAACAGTCCTGCAACTTCATGCACAACGCAGATAACAGTCCGTAGCGCTCTCCTGCACCATACTTCTGATATCAATATACTGATGCCGTAAGCACTGAATGTCTTGCCACCCAAGAAGTGCACTGGTTGCACAGCATGACAGCAAGCTGCTGGCCTGTGCCCTGCTGCAACTAGAGCAGCTACACTCTCGCTGACTGGGGACCCATTCAGCTGCCCTTCTGAGCCTTGCGCTTCAGATGGGCTGCAATGTCAACCGGCCCTAGCGCCTCCTTCACATGCTTCACATTAGCTGGCACCTGCACCAGCCCCTGGGCCAGCCTGTGTCCACCAGCTCCGGCCGCAGCTCTTGACTCATTAATGTCCACTACCGAGGTGGGAGACATGTCTGGCAGAGAGTCCAGGGAGTCGGCACGAAGGGCAGCTCCAGGCTGGGCTAGCTGCAGCTCCTCCCGGGCTGCCCTCACCGCAGCTTGGATGGCGAAGAAGGCCGAGGCTGCCAGCAGCGTGGGCGGCTCGCCGATGGCCTTCGAGCTCAGCAAGCCGCGGTCATAGCGCACGCCCTGCAGGCGGGGCAGGCCTTGTAGGAATCAGTAGGGGTTGAAGAGGCCGTACACCCAGCGTACTGCGAGGCATACCAGAGGCAAGTTTGGAAAGGTTTAAGGTTGCGAAGCAGGAGGGGAATAGGGGTTGCCTGAACTGCGGTACAGCGCAGTTAACCAGCACAGCGTTGCATGGTGCCATGCAGCACACACCAAGCCCTGGGCATGCACTGCTAGATGAATCTCGGCCCCTACTTCACTGCAAGAGAGACTTTCAGAACAGCCACAGCCAGCAGCAGGTCAGGATTTGTGGCAGCAGGCCAAGCCCAGCATGCAGTGTAACAACGCTTCCCCGGTACCTGTCTCTTATGTGACTCGCCCGTAGCAGAGCTCAGCATTGACAACCGTGGGGAAGTGGAGGCGAGGTCATGCCACGCCATGATAAGAAGCATAACATACTACCTCTGACAGCATTCTCACTTGCCGGCAGCCGAGCATCCGCCCTTGGAGGAGGAGGTGTGAAGGAGGGGCATTGCAAAGCCGCGTAGTCGACAGTTTGAAACACCGACTCACCGGCAGGAGCTCCACATTGATCCCCAGGGCTGGCTGCACTGTAGGATATGGTGACTAGCCATGACTCACCGGCAGGAGTTCCACATTGAAGACCCTGGGGATGGAGGAGGCGGTGGGGATGGGGTAGTGCCAGGGGGAGGCGGTCAGCACTCTGCCAGAGTCGGGATCATACACTACTTCCTCAGACAGAAAGCAGCCTAGGCCTTGCACAAAGGCTCCCTCCGCCTGCAGGACACACCAGGGGATATGGTTCCTCGCTTTGCATGGATCGATGCTGCTGATAGTCACTGGCATGTCTCACCAACACCCTCTCCTCAATGCCCAAATCGGTTTAACTCATGCGCCTTCCCTACTGGCGGCCTGACGCCCCTGCCAATCCAGTTCATACCTTCCCTAGGCCCAACACCCTGCCCACCATCCCTGCCACCCTAAAGCCACCTGCACATCCCCTACTTCCCAGCAGCCATGATGGCATTTACAATCAGTGTAATCTGCGCTAGCAATTTCACTGCCACCAGGCTAGGATTCCCTAGGGGCTCCTAAGGCAACCCAGCCATTAGGGACCACACTCAACACTATGTTGGTACGCCACATACAACCCGACAGTGTCACCTGGCCTATGTCTATGGCCGGGTTCATGCTCTTCCCGCAGTCAATCATCAGGTCTGACCGCAAGACTTGTCGCTCGCCTGCGCGCATCAGGGTCAGTTGCACCTGTGCGGTAAGAATGATGCAAAGTATGACAATACTTCTGATCCCACTGGGCATCAGGTTAGCATGTAGGCTATGCGCAGCAGTGTATGATGCCACATGTGCACAGCTAGCCCAGGCTGACCTTTTGGAAGTATCGTCTTACGTCCTTCATCCAGGTAACTCGGCTAGGCTTTGCACTTGCCCCCAGTGTGGCCCAGCCTGCAGACACTGCCGGCTGTGGCTAGCAGATCAGATACCACGTGCAGCGGGTCCTACCTGTGAGCACATTGACCTCCGCCTCGGTACAGGCCGCCCCAAACAGCACATACTTGGGCGACCCGGCAGCTAGCTCAGCCTTGTCAAAGGTGGAGCAGGCAACCAGGAGCACCTGCGGAGGAATAGGGAGCGCCGTATAAACCCCATCGGCAGCCCCAGCGGCAGCCCGCTCTCATGCCCCAGCAGTGTTAGTCCGCACCAGGGATCATCCACCCCCTGTGGTTCCGGCACAAACCAAAAGGAAGCCATACACCGTGCACAGAATGCGCAACTCAGGCAGTACAACCTGCCACATGTTCCTGGGGTGCAAGGGGCGAGCTGTCATGCAGCCAGACCTTGCACGAGTCGAAGGCTCCCCCCGCCGTGGACGCCGCCAGCACAACTGCCTCCCAGGTAGCCTCCTCCCCTAGCTTCTCAGCGAATGGCTTCAGCTTAGTCACCAACTCCTGCACAGGGCCAGCTGCGAAGAATTCTGACAAGCGATCTCGTAAGCCGTACTCCCAGTCCCAAAAGCAACCCACAAGCAGAAAGCAGGAGGCGAAGATCTGTCAGGTCTCCGGTTTTCTGCGTACTGGAATGGCCCTCTCTCAAGTTCCCCAGTGCGGCACCCAGCTAAGCCCTCACCTAGGAGATATACAAATCGAAGAACAGGATCCAGCGCGGGTATCTGATACCCACCAGGCAGGCCTTGCGCACTCCCGCACACGCTGCCTCAGAGGTGGTGCTGGCCGCGGTCATGTAGCCCCGCGGCAGCACATAAGTGGTGTTGTCGCCCATGCGCACCAGGTCCAGGGGGATATGCCCACTGCTTGGAGGCAGGACCTTACTCAGCTCCATGATGGCCACCTGGAGGACAAAGCGGGCACAGCACGTGCTTGCACCTACAGGAGGGACATTGCTATGCTCCGTGATGGCCACCTGGACGGCAAAGCGGGCACAGCATGTGCTTGCACCTACAGGAGGGACGACATTGCTAAGCTCCAGAATGGCCAACGGCGACGCAGCAGATGGCAGGAGGTGACAGCAGCACAGCGGCAGTAAGTATCCATGTGGGCAGGCAGGGTGTGGAGGCTGCTGGGCCTGGTTGCCACGGCTCCGCCTCCAATGCCGCGGTCACATGTACGATGGCACTTAAGACAACACAGCTAGAGGTGTGGGCTGGACGCAAAAGAGGCCCCCTTTGTGAGCATCTTGCTCAGCTACAAGACGTGGCAGAAGAGGTGGGTGCTTATGAGGGATTGCCAGGGTGGCTAAATGCCTGTCCACTGACTTTGGTGGCCATGTTGGATCACTGATGGGCAATCACATGAACACACCACTCTGACGCTGTATGGTCAGCCGCTGTGTCAACATCACGTCAAATCACCTTGCGCGCGGACGCACCTGTTTGACCTTGGTGGTTAGCCCCTGGCCAATCTCAGCGCCCCCCGCATACACCAGCACGGAGCCGTCGCCAAAAATGCTGACCGCTGCGGGCTTGCTGGGGATGAAGGTGTCAAACCTACAAATAGGGAGGAGCAACAGCAAGTACCATCTTCTGTTTCACCGTTGCATTTCCCACTTGTTCTAAAGCCGCTATGCTCGGCAGAAACGCAGCAGACACGCCAGCCACTCCCTGTCTGTCACAAAGCTTGCCCTGCAGCACTCTGTTCACACCTGGAGTGGGTGATGGTGATGCCTCGCTTGACCCAGGGGCTGCTGGCATTGAAGTCCTCCACCTCCTTCAGCCTGCTGTTATAGTCACAGCTTTCCTTGAGGCGGCGCCAGAGCTGGGGCAGGGTGTAGTCCACGGCTGGGATGGGCTTGTTGAACATGGGGTCCGCAAAAGTGAATTGCACCATGCCCTGCAGAGCGGGAGTCGGATTCTGCAGCTTTTCCCAGGTGGGGTCGGCAAACGTGAGTCTCACCCATGCCCAGCAGAACGGGGATGAGAGTTGATAGTTTCTACAACAACAATACCAATCGGCCCCGGGAGGGGAATGATGGCTTAACCAAGGCTTGCTCCTACTACGCCCCACCTGTGTGGCGCACCCCATGGCTCCTGTTCCTACCTCAATCCCGTCCTCCTGAGGCCCCTCCGGCAGCTTGGCCAGGTTGCGCTCCCTCACGAGCGTGGAGTCCAGCCCGCAGGCAGCCGCCACCGAGTCCAGTACGTGCTCCATCAGCAGTGTGGCCTGGGTCTTGCCGGGGCCCCTCATAGCGGTGAAGGGCGGCAGGGTGCCGCGGCAGATCTGGACCTCCACGCGCATGTTGGGGATGGCGTAGCACTGCAAGGTGGGTTGAAAGAGGCGGGGAGAGGATTGCTGGGCAACTTGCTGTGACAAAGGGCTGTAAGGTCATTACGAACGACATGGGGGTCGAGCAGGGTCTGTGACTGTGTACCACATGTGATGAGGAGAAGGGTTGCTTGCTGACAACTAGCATGCCAGAGAGTCCCTCCCAGGACATGGGAGCCAGCCTAGCAGCCTGCAGAGAAGCGACCGACTAGCAGGACCTGCACCTACGCAGCAGATGGAAACACGGTGAAAAGTACAAGCAGAGGCCGAGGAGCAGAGCCTACGCAATAGTAGGCATGTGGTGGGAGCCAATGAGAAGACCTTCCCTCTATACCAAACCCCTCCCCAGCAGCTCACCATCTCCAGGCCTTCCTTCACAGAGAAGGCGTCGAAGGAGGAGTCTGTGTAGGCCCCCGTCATCAGCCAGCACTTGATGTCAAGCCCTTGGATGACACCCTCCCGGGTGAAGCCCACGCTGTAGCTAGCCTTCAGGGGCTGCCGGCCCCCCACCAAAGCCATGTCGCTGGGCCTGCATTTGAGATGTGAATGCACTTAGGATGGAGATGCACGTGACAGGAAGGGGTCAGACAGCAGTGTGGCGGGTGCCAGCTGCGTCGAAGAGCAGGCAGAATTAGAAAGGGGAATGCATTTGAGGACAGGGGGTCCGATAGAAGTTTGATGGGTGCCATCTGCTTCACTTAGCATCTGGTT
This sequence comes from Parachlorella kessleri, assembly GCA_001598975.1. NCBI lineage: Eukaryota > Viridiplantae > Chlorophyta > Trebouxiophyceae > Chlorellales > Chlorellaceae > Parachlorella > Parachlorella kessleri. Next base: position 33,807 of record BBXU01001031.1, on the reverse strand, counting down.
GCCCAGTGCTGGGGGACATGCTTGTCTGGTCGTGCAGCTCTTCTACACCCTGGCGGGTAGGTAGCACGCTTGCCACCCCTGGAGTCTCGGCCAGGTTGCTGCCAGGTAGACAGGCAGGCAGGCAGGTGGAACAGAAGCAGGCAGGCTAAGAGGGAGACAACGTTGTGAGAGGCAACGTCAAAAGCTTTCTTTCCCAAGCGCTCTGCAGACTGTTGCATATGAGAGGCTCTACCGGCACAACAACATCCCTCATCTCTACACTATCTGCATGGCACGACCACGCACTCCCACGCTGCATGGCAGCAACCCTTGCACAGCCCACGCGCAGCAACCTGCATGGTGAGATGTGAGCAGAACTGCGCGCTGAGGCCTGCCACGGGCTGGTTGGGCAGGGGAACAAGCCCACGTACCAGCGTGTTAGCCACCCCAACATCCCCATTACCTGTCTAGGACCAGCTTCACGGGCCTTCCTAGCGTGTCTGCCGCCACGGCGCAGGCGGTTGCCACGGGGATGCTCCTGCAGCGGTTTGGCACTGTCTTCAAACAACACGAGCACGACCTGACGGCTACCAGCTAAGGCGAGGTGTGGTGGCCATCGTCAGCATCCCATGTTGCCCACGCTTAAACTCCAGCAGCAGTAGTAGCAGTAACAGCAGTATGTTGGCCAAGCCCGTAAGCTACTCGCAGCTGTGACAAATAGACAGTAAGATGGTGTGGGACCACACTGGCATAGCAACGACACAGTGGTTGATCTTCGGCTGGCCTCAGTCGCAAAGGTGAATCGGGGGTTATGTCACACATGCATGGCTCTCACCTAGAAACCTTCCCGCCAAAGCCGCCGCCCACCCTGCGACAGATGGAGTTGACGTCGTGCAGCCTCAGGCCCAGCGCCCGCGCCACCGCCTCTTGCACCACCTCGGCACACTGTGTGGAGCTGTACACCTTCATGCTGCCCCCCTCGTCCGGTACACACAGCGTCACCTGCAGTGGTAATGACAGCAGGCTATACAAAACAAACTCTTGGACCCACTCCCATACTTGGCAGCTGCGCCTGACCCCTGGCTGCTGAGCGCTGTAGCCTGTAGGGGCCATGAAGGGCATCAAAATCCCTACAAGAGATACAGTACACCTTGCAGTACACTCTGCTTGTGGCATCACCCCAAGAGGGCAAATCCAGGACAACCCCCCACCTGTGGCTCCATGTAGAAGTGGTGAGTTGCTGGTAACCCCAACCCTAACCCTCACTTCAAGCCAAATTTTCAGGACAACCCCCCACCTGGGGCTCCATGTAGAAGTGGTATTGGCTGGGGATTTCCAGCTCCATCCCCTGCAGGCTCAGCTCCGCCAAAGACAGCGCCCCCTGGGCGTCCCCCACACTCTTTGCTCCAGTACTGAACGGGCTGGCGACCAGGCGACCAGCCTTGACGGCTTCTGGGATAGTCACGATAGGCGGCTGGATGTCAGCGTACTGCACTTGCACGGCTTGCGCAGCAGCCGTGGCTTCGCCCTGCAGGGCTTGACATTGGGGTGAGACAAGCAAGCCTTGCCAAGGGCTGGTGGACAGATCCTATTTAGGCACACGCCACAATTAGTCATGCCCAAGCCCGCAACTGAACCTGGGACCAGGCAGGCGGGCCAGGGGGACCAGCTGGCAGGCAGGCAGGCGGGGCACCAATCCAGGGGAATGCAGGCAGGCAGTACAGGGCTGCAGGGCACCACAGCAGGCAGTACAGGGCTGCAGGACGGCATTGGCAGGCACGCTGGCACCCCATGCAGGGACATGCGGGCAGGCGGTAAAGTCCTGCAGATCAGCATGGGCAGCAGGCTGGCCACCGCTGCAGGGCAGCGAAGGCACTGCGTACTACTTTGGCGTGCCTGGGAAGTTGCCACAATTAGGCCCAGGGGCTGTCCATAGTACTCCACCCTCTCGTCAGCAAAGATGGGCTCGTCCGGCGCCCTGAGCATGGTGTAGCTGATGAGGTTGCGCTGCTTGGGCAGGTCCTTGGCAGATATAAAAGCCACCACTCCGAGGAGCTCCAGGGCGGCTGAGGGGTCAATTCCGGCAATGGCAGCGCGAGCCTGCACAAGAGGGGCACACATAGAGAGCTCCATGGATAGGGAGCCCTTCATTGGAGGAAATCTGAAATGTGGCAATTAGAAGCTGGCCATACACCCAGGCAGAGCCGCCTCCAAGGGTTTTGTTGCCCTGCCCTTATTTGGTGTCCAAGAGCTTGCTGTTAAGTGCAAATAGGTAATACAAATGCACCCCTGCGTGCAATGGCTAGCCTTTGCAAGTCTCTAGACTGCACTGCCAGACCACCTCCTGGACCAGCTGCAAGCAGGGTGCATCTCGTGCGTTTCAACACAGCCTGGAGCGACACAGCTGAGCTACCGACCATGGCATCTACTATGCCATATGTTTACACGTCACATGTACGTAAAGTGATGTGATATGCCCCTGCACAGCCTGGTTCACCTGCGTGGATGTGACAAAGGCAGCATGCAGGCCATCGGACGGCATCGGGATGTCTGCAGAAAAGACAGCCTCTCCGCTAGCCTGCAGCCCACAAGCAGGCGTGCATAAGCAGGCTAGGACACATGCCGTACTGGGACATGTCCATGCCGAGTGTGCTGCAGCAGAGTTTCAACGGGGGCGGCGTCAGTGCACCGCACTACCCTGAAAGCAGTGCCTTGAAACAATGCTTGCCTAAGACTGACCGTCAGGGAAACACATGGGGAGCGCCGCCGGGTATGCATTGCTGGACAGCATTTGCATGCCGAACTGTTAAAGACACACAGCCATGCCAAGCATCACAGCGAGCAACGGAAAGCGCGCAAAGAAAGCACGAAGCTGCCGCCCACCTGGAGCCTGACCCTGTCCTTCTCTATGGGGAGGCCCACAGGAGCGCTACCCTCGCTGGCAGCCTCAAACCTCTGACTGCCCTTGACTGGTGCTGGTGGAGCGGCCTGAGGGACCTGCTTGTGGGGGGGAAAACAGTGAGTAGTCCGTGGGCAAGGCTGGAGCCCAGAAGTAAGCGGGGCCCCCAGCGGGATGGCAGGCATTCCAGGGAGCTGCAACCCACTTGAAGAGGTGGTAGCCTGTTTGCAAGCTCTAATTTGATGGCGGCATGAGGGGTGGCTGTGAGTCACAGGGACTGAATTGCGAAAACCCGTACTGCTGCTGGCACACATGCCCCACAGCAATTCCAGCCAACCCCCCGCCACCGCTTGCCTTCATCTGGCACATTAACCCGGCACTTGATCTTTGCCTCAGCGCAGAGCCGGAACTTCTTGCACATTTTGTGCGCATCCTTCCCCCTCAATGCAACCACTCCAGTGGCCACCTGCTCTACTTCACGGCAGTTGGAGCTGTTGCAACCGGGAATCTCACCTGCAGCAGCCTGGCCACGGCTGGAGGCAAGTCGCGCTCAGCGCGGCGGAGCAGGGGCGCCAGCGCCTGCAGCAACAGGCCCTGAGCGGTACCCCGGCAGTACTGCTGCATGTCCGGGGCTGGGCTCAGGTCCATGACTACTGCCTGGAGGGCGGCCACTAAGCTCTCCAGGGACAACTGGCATCCTGCACACAACTCCCCCAGGCTTGCAACCAGCCAGACAGCATAGCTGGCACTGCTGACGTGGTCGATGCATCAGAGGGGTGGATGGCGCTGATCAAGACCAACTTAACTTTGCTGCCCTTCCGTCCCCGCACAGTGCCAAGAGCACACCTAACACTTGGGGTGCCTGCACAAGATGGGTGGCCACTAGTGTTGCCGCACTCGCTCGGCACACCGTCACAAATGGAAGCATTGACTCGCGTAGGCCGGCCTATGAGCTCTAAGCGCCTCACCTGTCAGGGCCTTCTCAGCACCCGTGGCCCTCTGGCACACCCAGCCCGAGGGCCCTGGGTAGCCAAACACCAGCGTGGCGGAGCTGACGAGGGGCAGCGCAGTAGCCTCGCCAGCTTCAGAGCTGGGTGCTGCAGAGGAGGATGGCTGGCTGCTAGCCAGGGTGAGCTTGAAGGCAGCGTTGATGATGGAGTGAGTGTTGCTGTAGGTTGGGGCAACCTGCAGAGCAGGCACAGCGGGCTGCCACAGTCAACCCTGTGGGCCTTCTAATCAACACATGCACAACGCCAAGGACCATCCACCCAACAGGAACTCTTCCTGGGGCCCTCGACTGTCACTCAAGGAGGGCATGCAGCAGAAGGATACCGTGGGATTAGGTGGAACCTGGTGCAGCTGCTTGGCCGTCCTTCTTATTACAGCAGCAGCGTTGGTCAGGGTGCACCCCAAAGCAGTGCATATGTCCTAACAGCATCCTCACTGCGCACATCCATGGCCACCAAATGAAATTCCACAGGGGATGCCTGTGCTCGGCAATGTCCAGCGCCGATGGCAGGTGCTGCCTTGTCAACAGAACTGTGATTGAGCGGAGCCTGAACCATGCCGGGCCGGGTAAGTCCCTCACCTTATGGCACCAGAAGAAGTCTGCCCCTGTCGGGAGCGGCAGGGTAACGCGGGTGATCACCACCCCAGGCTCCAAGCTTCCTGTGGCTGTGACAAAGTCAAGCACAGGTGTGGCTGAGCCCGCTGCTGCTTCCCCGCTGCAGGCGCCAGCGCCTGAGATCAGGTGCACTGTGGCGCCCCAGCCGCTGAGAAGTGTGGCGACGTCAGACTCCAGCCCGTGACACCTGAACATTTGCGGGAGAGCTTTGCTTCTAATGAGTCTTTGCAAGCTGCCAGCCACGGGCCAGAGCTGCACTCGTCGTCATACCGTAACCCAGGTTATGCAAATCAACCAGCAAGGCAGTAGCACCAGCAACCACAATGTCTTGCTGGTGCCTGCAGGGAGCTGCACCCCAGGAGGTCCACATGGACCCAGGTTGGTGTTACAACATGTCGCCTGAACCATAACTTGGCAGCGGCCTTCACAGGGGCTCGCCAACTCAAACACAGGCGCCGGAATTTCAAGCAATGCCCGTCGACAGTTCCGCCGTACAAAGAACAGTCCTACCTTGCCAGCACCAGGTTGCCTCCAATGGTAGCAGCATTCCTCACGTGCGTCCCTGCCACCCGCCTCAGCACAGCTGCCATGGCGGCAAAGGGGGACTCTGAGCCGAGCGCAGCGGTACCGCTGCTGGCACTGCTACCGGTATTGGCAGCGATATGGACTTTGCTGCTAAGGGCATCCGCCAGCTCAGCAATGGTGACGGCAGCGCCCACTAGCAGTGTGTCCTATAAAGGAAGCAGCAGCAGGCATGAGATACGTCAGCAAAAATCAGTATGCCAGCACCCCAAGGAGGCAAGGGGGAAGCCTTGGCACTGCAGCAGTCGAGATTCTCCGCTGCACCATACTTACAAAAGTTCCCTCAGTCTTAGGAGGGAGGCTGATACTTGCATGATTCCGACTCACCCTTAAGACAGACAGCAGTGCGGTGCTTTGTGTGCAGTGAGGGGGATTGCATGCAACCCGGTCTGACTGCTGCTGCGCCCCAGACAAACCTGCTGCCGCTCGACGCCGCGCATCTCACGCACACGCTGCACACTGATGACCACCGGTGCCAAGGGCCACAGCTCACTGTGCAGGCCGCTCCCTGCACCCGCACCATGGTTCAGTAGGCAAAGCAAAACCCTGTTTAGGGGCTTGCCTTGCAGGGGACACTTGGCTGTAAAGTTGAAGTTGCCAGAGGAGAGGTACTAATGAAGGCATAAACAGCGACAGACAGTGGTTGTTGCCGGCTATGCAGGTTACAGCTACCCAGGGCACAGCAGAAGCCCCAGCTCAAAAGCACAGACACATCACTACCCCCTTACAATCCGATGCTTGCGCCACAATGCCGACCCAGCCAACGTGAAGCTGGGTACTAATGCAACAGCGGTTCAGGGAATGGTTGTAAACACCTGTATTGCCTGCCACGAGGGGTGGCAAACCGTGCCCTGTCAGAGAGTCGCGGCTTAGGTGCCCGGTCAACTCAGAGATGCTCTCAGGGAAGAGCCACAGCTTGCCACTTCCCTCCACCTCGCCAACTGACAATGCCTGCATTGCACAGCATTGGGAGCAATGTTCCCCCAGGAGCGCCCAGTCCAGCCTAAGGAGCTGCTGTTTTGCACATACCAACCTCCGCCGCTTCCCCTGCCCGCCTGGGGCATACTCTGCCCCTCAACTTGTACTCGCCTGCTCCCGGCCTGCATTGACTGATGGGCCTCTGACAGCAGCGTAAGTCAAGGAAAGCAGCATGTATGGACGAGCAGGCAGCATGCTGTCTGTCCTAAAGGTTGTGAACAGCAGTCAGGGGCTCACCTGGGAGCTGCCATTGTTACAAGTCGCCGCTGCTGAGGTCACGCTGCCCGGCTCAGCACTATCAAGGGGTGAGTGTAGGCCCAAGTCCTCTATGTCTACCCCAGGGACGAAACTCTGCGCACACCAGCAATGCCAAGAGATGCTACAGCTATGACGCGATGCTATCAAACCAGCCAGCCATGTGGAGTTGTGGCAGGGTACTGCGCTTTTCCTGGCAAACGTGACAGAGGTGCTTGCAATGGCATATCCCAGCGTACTGTGAGGTGTGCCAACGGCATCCTCGGTAGGAGTCCACTGCAAGCCCAAACAGAGGCACTGGCATGCACGATCCAGTGGCTGGGTTTACAATGTGTTATAACGCGGCGTGCTGCTGTGCCAGTTCGCTGTCAGTTGCCACCAGCACAGGAAGCAACCAGATGTGACAGCTACACAACCTCCAAGCAGGTATGCATGGCATGGCACACTGTACACACATGCCCACCTTAGCAACGTCCAGCAGCGGCCTGTAGCCCGTGCAGCGGCACAGGTTGCCGTCAAGCCCATGCTCCATAGCCTGCAAATCACCCTCACTACCCCTGCTGCTATCGCCATTGCTCCCGCTGTGGTGGGTGTCGTGGACACCATTGGCAGTACTTTGCTTGCCTCCCGCACGTGCCTTCTCCTTGGCCGCGTGGCAGGCGACCACCATGCCGGGTGTGCAAAAGCCGCACTGGGAGGCATGGAACGCCCCCACGCGCTCTGCACGCACAGCGTGACTGCGCGTTAAGACGAGTACATCAAGGCAATGTCGTTGCTGCACACCCTTGCCCCCCTCCGACTGATGCAATCCGGGCACGGTAAGGCGGTATATATATTTAAAGGATGCACCAAGCAAACCACGGCGGAGCATGCCACCTAATCGGACTGGAAGCTTCAAGGTAGCATTACTATCACCAAGCCTGAGGCGGCAAGTACTGCACACCTTGAATGGGGTGGAAGCCAGCCTTGGAGTTGCCCAGTCCCTTGCTCGTAACCACCTCACAGCCCGCGAGGGTGGCGACAGGCGCCAGGCAGGCATTCAGGCTCTTTACAGTGCCAGAGCCTGCAGGCAGGACACCTACCTTGCCAAGCAGACAGGGTAACCATTCTTGCTATGCACACCGTGCAAAACTTACCCTGCCAGGCGGCCTATTGTGGTCCGACTCTTGCAGCTACAAGTGCATGGACAGCTGTCTGGGCAGCTGTCTGCGGTGGGTAGCTTGCCTTGTGAAAGGGCTCAGAGGACAGTAACTCACCTACACCCTGACCGGCAGTGACCAATACCGAGCACGCTCCACAGCTGCCAGAGCCACACCCCACTTTGCAGCTCTGCAGTCGCAGTTATGCGGTAGTCAGGAGTGCGATATGGCTGTTGAAGTGTGCACCTGTGTCGTCAGCTTCAGACCTCGCCCTGTGAAGTTTAGCCGACTAACATGTGGCAGGAGTGGTCCCTTCCGACCAAGGCAGACCGTGGTGCACTAACCTTGTCTCCCTTGCGTCGCAAGAACTCAACAAGGCTCTCGCCAGGGTCGTCCAGCGCAACACTCCTGCCATTTACGCGGATCATGGCTTGCGCAGGCACAGCGCCAGGCAGGTCTTTAGCGTTGCGGTGAGAGGTGCAGCAGTTGCTCAAACCTAGCTTGCGCCAGTAAGAAGCAGAGTACCGGTGCTAGCGCAAAGCGCTAGGGACCTAGCGTTGTTGGAGTCCTGGGAAACACCGCCAAGACACAGGAAAGCATACAAGTAGAGTCCCGAACCCTTGGAGCACACAGGAAAAGAGCTTGTAAAGTCCAGCGTCACTATCAGCGTGTTGTGGTAGGCAACTGTGGTACTGTCAAGGGCTTGCACGGCATCTATCGTCGGAATCCAGCATCTTGTCTGGTACTGCCACTTCTGTAGGTGACCCTCAAGAGGACCTTGAGGCGCATTAACGATTTATCGCCCATGGGAGCGTTACCTGCCACGTGAAACAGCTCCCTGGTAAGAGAATGCTTGATACAGTCTTGCAGGCCACCTCCCCACAGCCCAGAAGTGAATACTAGCCTCTATTCAAAATGCATCTTTCAGAAGTGAACGCATGAGTAAGCAGGGCCCAACGTCCAGAGTAAAGGGCACAGGCATGCTCTGGCCCTTCCCTGACTGCCTGAACATGTAAGCCCTGCTCAAGTCAAGGTAACTCTCTATGCCTGTTTCAGCAGCGTGATGCTCAAGAACGACTCGTAACACCGATCGAAACTTTCGAAATGGGTAGGAGCACAACAGACCTTCACACAAGTAGGTCCACAATGCAGGGAACAGTCACTGCCACCGCTGGACTTTCCGCAGCACACCAGCACTCTCAGTGAGTCCCAGCTCGCTGCTGTGCTGTGCTGTACTACAGCGGCGCTGTCCTCCCCAGGGTACTCTTGGGTTGTGATCCCATCAGCTGGCCTTCAACAAACCCATGATCTCCTCTGTGAGTGCCAGCAGGGCTTCATCACTGCCGGGGGGACCAATGAGGCCCAACCCGACCGGGCAGCCGTCTACTTGGGCGATTGGGAGGCTTACCTGCATCAGAAGTCATACAGTCCAAGGTACGATTTGAAGACAGGGCGGAGAAGCGCAAGGAGGGGACAACAGGGAACAGCAACTTCTTTCTTTTTCCTGCGTGCACTGGGTCACTTGCAACAGCGTGCACATATTGTGTTCCTGCCTCATACACAATGCGCTCACTGACGTGGCTTGTTAAGTACCCGTCTGCCCTTAGCAGAAGCTGGCAGTGCCAGCACAACGGCATTGAGTATATCTGGTAAAAGCAGAGGAGTTTCCCTTGGACCTCGCCTTTCAAAGCCTCCTAAACCTGACACTGGTGTGCCTAGCAGTACAGTCGAAGTACAGCTGAGTGCCAGCCAGCATACCTGAGGCAGGCCTGCTAGGCCCGCTATGCATGTGAGGGGCAGCAGCTGCGACCTCATAGCGCTGATTTCCTCGGGGGAGCTGTTCACTAGAGGTGCCGGTCCGGGTGCAGAAGGTACTGCCAGCACAGCATCATCTCCCAGCAACTGCAGGTAGTGCATGTTGCCAGGACCGTGACACAGAGTCCCAGCGGTTAGTGATGGAGAAGGTGTTGCGGAGCCAAGGGCACTGCAGGATTGCATGGAGTCGATTGCCACGATTGTAAAGCAATACGCGCCAACGGTAGATCCAGACTGCCACTTAATTGAAAAGCTGCCCAAGGGCTGGCTCGAGGGCACTGATCTACGATCTGCTGGCGGCTGAGGTACAGGAAGGGGTGGCTCCACTGTGCCACTCAGTAACACAGGCAGCACTCTTGAAGAATCATTCAATGTGCAGCGCACTGCATACGGGTTGTGATAAGAGAAGAGAGGAATCTCCCAAGGGGGGCCGCTCCCAAGTGTCCCTTGTCCCACGGCCACTTACCTCATGCATGTGAGCTGTCACAACTTTTCTTCTTTTGTGGGCTTCATCATACTCTGCTGCTGTGATTTTGCTGGCCATCTCGAAGCGCTCTTTAATCCCCGGGCCAAGCGCCGGCCGGTGTTGCTCTATGAACTGCCCGTGCGTTTGCCACGCTTCATACCCCTGCTACGCAGCAAGTGGGGAACAGTGACATGTGTGCTTACACACAGCCTACACCAGTGCAGTATGTTGAGAAGCTGCTAGTGCTCTTGCATCGGTGCTGTGAACCACTCAGCACCCGCTCCTACCACGCTGCCGAAATGCTAACCCACCAGAACACGGTCGCAAATGCAGTACCTCAGGCCCTGCCTTCAACACGAACAACAACCGCCCTCGCGGCGACGACAAGCACTGCTGACATCCGGACTCACCTGGTCTATACGGAAGATTTCTGCCCAGCTGCGAAGGCCGCCCTCCAGGCCACGTCCAATATCTATCTCCTGGGGCGGGCTGAGAAGCTGTTGCATGCCATCAATCCTGCAGACCACAGCACAGTCAGCATACATACTGCACTCAGCCCTCTCCCATCACACCAGCGGTCACCTCGCTCCCTTGCTTGAAACCCCAGTACACTAAAAAACGTCCTTCGACCTGGGTGCGCTTGTGCAGCTGCTGAATAGCGTGGGTAAGTGCCAAACAACCAGCAACTTGTAGTTCTTCATGACTTGTGAGAGCATGCACAGCAGCCTGGCTGCAGGAACCTCACTTAGGCGACAGTGCGTCATAGATGGCACGGCTGGTTGCCGGGGTTGCAATATCAAAGGCGTCCTTCCCAACGAGCCATCTCTTGAGGGAGACAGGTCGCTTGCTGCTGGGCGGCAGCAGCACTTGGCCTGCCTTGCGGAGCAGGGCTGGATCCCGGGCGAACCACCCTCCTGCACACCAACGATAACTGCATTACTTGCCACATACTTGGCAGTTTGCGTGTCCTGCCAGGGCATGCTCAAGGCTAGCCTCAGGATAGTGGTCCAGCGGCTACGGTTGCAGTGCGCTTCTAGGGCAAGGACCTGCATCCATAGTATTTGCCTTGCCCAGGCAACCGCAAAGTTCTGTGCCTGTACGCAGAGGCAGCCGCCCTGCGGTCGACAGTCTCAAAGTAGATGCTGGAACAGTATCAGCCCTTGCTAAAGCCAGGACACTGTTAGATGCATGCCAACACCACCCACCAGTGTCAAAGGAGGGAGCCAAAGGGCAAGATCCGGTAAGGTCCACACGCCCATGGGTCGGCCGGATGCCCAGAATCCCACAGAAGCTGGCTGGAACACGCACTGATCCCCCGGTGTCCCCGCCTGCACGGCTCTGCAGCACAGGCCTGTCTCTGGCAGAGGCAATAAAGAGCTGGCGACAATGGATACGCGAGGCAGCAGGTGCTCAAGGATGACAAAGCGGTGGTAGCATATTCATTTGCCGGATTTCTCAACACAGGGTTGTGTACGGGCCAAATGTGGACGGGCACAGCCTCCTAGCCAAAATATGCCATGCAGGCTGCACCAACAATTACTTCTTTATAGTGTCTGGGGCCTCACTTGCAAACGTAAGAAGATCTCAAACACGAAAATAGTGCAGGATACAGCAGAGGTCACGCATTTGCCCACAGCACACACGCCACAGAACACAGCCCTTCTGTTCTCTAGGAAGTATTACATGTCGCCAGTCGGCGCACCTAGGCCCAGGTCTGCCTCCCCAGCAGCCACAGCAGCCGCAGTGCCCGAGGAGGACCCTCCAGGAAGCCTATCAGGGCAGGCAGGGTTGACGGGCGTGCCGTAGTGGGCATTGCTTCCCTCCAAGCTGTATGCCATCTCATCCATGATGCACTTGCCAGTGATGGTTACTCCAGCATCTAAGAGTGCCTGCATAGTGGAATAGAACACGTACCTGACTCTTGCTGTTCTGTCTCACCCCTGTTAGAGACACCCAGGGCGAGGTTGCTTGCAGCGACGGCAGCGAGCTGCTCAGCCTTCAGTGGCAAGGCAAGGGTGCCCTAAGCCAACTAAAGACTCTCTGTAGGAAATCCAGTGTGCCCAAAGCCACTCCAGCGTGCCTGTACTGCTGGCGCGTTCTGTGAGGCAGCTGGGTGGGCTGCCAGCCAGGTGGGGGAGCCGTTGCTGGTGCCAAGTCCTTGGATGTCGTAGCTGTCCTTGATAACAACAGTCGCGCCCTTCAGAATCCCATCGTCTCTGCCCTTCAGGGACAGTCTTGTCATATAGCAAGTCTCAGCTGTGCTTGTAGATGTGCTGTGCATCCCACCACTGGCCTGGGCCCTCCCTGCAATAGGGAGTTGTCAAGGGCAGTCAGTCGATCTGCTGGGTGCATCAGCCGTCCCAGATCACATTGGCCTTACTGGTACTTGCCACTTGCACAGTTCCCAACACGGGATGGTGCAGCCTTGGACTGCATTAGCCGAGGGGTGAGACAGCGCATCAAACACCTTGAATTGTACATTGAACTGTCCAACTGAATACCTCGTGGGCTGGGTGACCACATCTTCAGCACTGATTGCAGTACAAGTTGCAGTAAAGTACACCCAGATATTTGTGGTAGATCGGTCAATTGCTCGACTGTGCTTCCGCGATTTTGCCCAACTTACTTCATTCCACAAAACATGCTTAAGCTCAACCTTTCACTTAGCAGGCAGCACCTCGGGCAGCAGCTCGTGGTAGGAACCTCTTGTCAAAGCTCACGTCCTGCAAGGAGCAGGTAGGTAATGCAGTAGGTTCAGGCTGTGCTGATCACCCCTTTTGGGGGGCCGCTGTGGTGGTCGGTCCACATGAGAGCGCCGCCCTTCTGGCTAGCTCGTTTGCGCAGAAGAGACTGAAGTGTTTAGGGGTAGCCATCCTGACCACGGCATCACTCTTACTAGTTTTTCTGACTGCGTAGGACCCTGAGAACACAAGCCCTGTTTGGTTGGGGTAAGCCCAAGGAAAAGACATGGGAGGAGATAGAGCGTGAGGAGCAGTTCAAAATACAGCAAGAGGTCCTCGCCAGGCGGAAAAACAACACTTGGCAGGCGGTTAGTGCGTCAAGCTGCCTGGCTGTGTTAGGGATCTGCTCCTGTCGACAGCATCTTGCTACCTGTATATCAATTGTGGGTCTGTAGGGAGGGGGTGCGCAGCTCCTGTACTACTTGTGCTCCCACCTCTTTCAGGAGCATGCCCAGAAGGCTGGGCCACGCTGTGTGCATCAACCCTGCGAGCTTATGTGTAGAGGACTTGATGTTCATGCCTGGCAGACAGGCAGCCGAAATGACTTACTGGGCTTGAGAGCGTGGTTGGTGCAGGAGGTACGGGAACGGCGTGCCAAGTCCTCTCGGTATCTGAGGTGAGGTGGGTTGGCCTCGTTTCTCTGCATTAGTAGCTGGGGTAGCTTACTCTGTTGCCAGCTCGCCTACCAGTGAAGCTGGTGGCTGTGGGGTGGACACATAGGTTCCCAGAAAGCATGCTCAACAGTGCTTAAGCTGCGCTTGATAGATGACTCTCACCCTTGTAGGGATCCTGAGTTTAAGAAGCAGTGCGATGCGGAAAACCGTGCCAAGTTCAAGGCCCAGAGGGAGGCGGAGAAGGCTGCCAACCCAGAGCCTAAGTTTGGGATCATCATCCCCATGGCGCCCTTTGGCATGCCTGAGTGAGTTGCTGGGTGGGTGCGTTGCTGGGTTTCCTCTATTTCGGTCTGAGCCTAGCAGGGTATGGCCTGGAATTTGCGAGAGGTGTTCGGCGGGCCGTTGGATCATTATTGAATTGTGCTGCCGTAAGTATGCTGCCGCTTTGACTGTCTGGCAGCATACACAGGTTGCGTACAAGGTAATCCCAGGCCTGTGTTAAAGGCCAGCGGGGGCATGTTGCGTTGGGTCAGCGCTGCTGCTTGGTTGAAGCCAAGTTGGTTGACACAAATCTGTCTGTGTGCAGGTATGATGGCGGGGAGCGCTTTGACCTTCGGGTGAGTCAACTGCTGTAAGAGCGGCGAAAGGCAGCTTGTGTGTAGGTTGGCATTATTTAACATGCGTTGCCCTGTATACTTGGCCGCACCCTACAGGATTACATTATGATGCCCTACACCAGCTCACCAGCTTGATTTCTTGTACTGCTGCAGCTACCACATGTCGACCAGGTAAGCAGGCTTGAATAATACATGCACCTGTCAGCCTGACAGGCATTGCTTCTGTGTAGGTCGTACAGGTGGTGCTGCAGCTGATGCTTCTCTTTCTTCTTATCCTTCCAGTGTGACCCTGCATATCAAACTCCAAACCTTTCTGATCTGCTGTGGCTGTGTTTGGAGCAGGGCTGGGTCGACGAGGATGCAGATTTCTTCAAGAACATAGGCAAGCTTTTTGGCGGCGGCAAAAAGGACCAGAAGAAGAACGAGCCACCCAGCCCACCAAGCAAGAAGAAGTGAGGTGTTGTAGCCTTAGTCAGGGGAGGGACTGATGCAGATTGAGGACCTGTGGGCAGCTTTGCAGCAGCACTGAATTGATCGATCTGGACCGCATCCAGTTTTGGGCATTGAGCAGCGAATTTATACTGGTGGGTTGCGGAACACCTGTGTGATTGTCCAGGGGGAGCAACCTGGTGGTGTGTATTATATTTCCTGTGCTCGTGTCGTCTGGACACTGCCAGGCATTTCACTAATTGGCATGGCCCATTGATTTGCCTGGCTTAGAGCTGTTATTAGATGGAAATGCAAGTGACAGTGGTGGGTCAGACAGCAGGGTGGCGGGTGCCAGCTGCATCATTAAGCAGACATTAGAAAGGGGGAACAAGCTGCAAGCAGAGAGGCAGTAAACAACCGTGTCCACTTAAATAGAGGGAAAAGGTGTACCTGGACATGTATTTTAGGTGACCTGTCAGCCTGCTCACTGCATCTGCTGGGACATCGTTGGACAATTTAATTTCATGTGCTCAGCCATACGAAGCAAAGCGGCCAGTTGTGACTCTAAGTTGAGTGATGGTGCGTATAGTTGGAAGCGTGCTCCCGTCCTGTGAGGTGCCACCAGTGGTGTACTAGCAGTAACTGCACTAAGTAGCCCAACCTGACATAGGCATTCTGCTTAATATACCGTCGAAAGACCTTGCTGACGTTCCTTTTGGCCTCGCTGACAAGATTCATGAGAAAAGAAGGTGTTGTATCCAGTCTGGGCACCACCCACTGGGCAATTTGGCGCTCGCGCCCTGACAGGCCTGCGTGCGTTGCCATTCTTGGCGTTCCTGGTCAGATCTTGAAGCTGCATTGGCTACCTAGCGTACAGGTAACAAGTTTGCTTTCTCGGCCGTTTCAGCGATCACTTCAACTGGCGAAGGATGAACTTGCTCGAGTTCAGGGCGAGTGACTTTCTGCTCTCTCCTCCTTTGACCGAGAGCCAGACGTCTTCTCCTGACGTAGCCGCAGCCTTGGCCGGCCCGGAGGACACCAGCGGCTTACGAAAGGAGGCAGAGCGCGTAGGCAGCAGGCTGGGCAAAGCTAGACATAGAGCAAAGTCACTTGCGGACCACCGGGCCCTTGTAGCAGAGGTCCGCTCTGAAGAAAGCAGCAGGTCGGCAAGTCCTAGCAGCCCCATATTTGAAAGGGCGGTGTGCTGCGGCGACTTGCACCCACAACCCGGCGGCGAGTCCCCGGCACTTCAAGAGCCCACAGATGCACTGCCGTGGGTTGAGGACTCTTGTCGGGATGTGTGCGAGTGCGCTTCTCCTGCGGCCATAGCTGCAGTTGCTCACCCGCAGCACGAGTTGCATGCAGCGATTGACAAGGCTCAACTGCAGGCATGTGAGGGAAGGGAGCCAGAGCAAGCCCATGGGCGACATGCAGAGCAGTCTACTCCATGCACTTTGCTGGACCTTGCATCGCGGCCAATTGAGAGCGAACAACAGACAGGCAGCGCTGGCAAAGCGCTGCAGCCTCAGCAATTGACCCATCCTCACGCTCCAGCCTTGACTGGGAGACTTGAGACAGCTGCTACTCCGGCAACCAGCGGCAGCTACAACTCAGCCCAACAGGGGTCAACACTAGATTCGGCACTAAGGAATGGACCACTGCCAGCAGGGTTGCCAGACAGCAGGGCCAACCAACAGGCAAGGAAGCTGCAAACACTGCGATAAGATAGGCAGATGGTCCCTTGCGTCAATATACCATTGCAATGCGCCTCAGCTAAGTTCAGCCAAGCTCCCACAATCTGCTTGCAGGTGGAGCTCCTGAGAGCCAAGCTGGCAGCAGAGTGCGAGGCCAGACAGGCATTAGAGATACAGCTTACAAATCAGCAGCACCAAGCTGCAACCGCCTACCACAGCTTAGAAGAAAGCTACCAAGCCAAGCTGAAGGATTTACAGCAGCAGCTGCAGCAGGCAGCAGCGAGGAGCGGTGTTGGCAGGAGCCTACAAGAGCGGATCCAATCAGGTAGGTGCAGGCCTGATGTCCCAACTCTCTGTAAAGGGCGCACTTGTCTGACCCAACCTGACCATGTTTCCCCCTCTCTCACATGTAGGTGTGACAAGATTGTGACTGACCCGCAAGGGTGGTAGAAGCTGTGACACTAAGCTAAGATTAAACTTAAACACCCTTCTCGTAGGAATGACATTCACGGCGCAATCACTCGCATAGTGCAGGGGCAACTCAGGTTATTCTGACTGGTGAGGACCTTGAGGCGCTGAGGACAGAAATGCAGGACCACGAGATGCTGCTGCAGGCATACCAGGTGTGCCCATGCCCTACTTCATTGATAGCCTTACTCATCCTTTCAGAAGAGGTTACCACCTTGCATGCAACACTGTCATCACCTCAGGGTTGAAAGGAAGGTTCTTACAGTGACACTTCCAATGGGCCCCTCTACCCCAGTCTTTCTGACCTACCGACTAACATCGAAACTTATTGTCCCGGACAGGCAGAAAATGAGCTTGCAGTGGAGCGCATGAAGGCCATGCAGTCCCAACACATACAAGACATGAGCGCCGCCGCTGAGAAGAGGCAGCAGCTTGAAAGGGAGTTGTCCCTCCTTTCTGCTAGTGCCTCCGACCGTGGGGAGCACCCGCAGCACCAGCGGCCCCCAGCCACACCACAAGCTGGGGTGGGTGTGAATGCAGCGAGGCTGCATGAGGTGCTGTCACTGCAGTCGCAGCTTGAGGCAATCCAGGAAGCAGCGTTCCTAACTGAGCAGGAGCTTCGGGCTAAAGTGGGCCTTGCCGAAGCACAAAGACAGGAAGCCCAGGACAAGCTGAAGCAAATGGAGGCTCACAACGCTCAGGTCGGCTCACCGGCCAAGGGTCCCCGTGCAGCAACCGCTTGTACGGCTGGCTTTCCATTGTGGGGGTTATATGACCTGCCATAGATGTCCCGAATGCAACATTGCGGTTCATGCCTGTAGTCCTACCAACCGTACTGAGATTTTGAGCTGATGTTCCTCCGCCCTCCGCAAGTTGTCACTTTCCTGAAGGCAACAGAGGCACCTCTGTAAGCCCAGGTCCGTGTTCCTTGCAGGCGCATGCCCAGGTGGTTCAGCAGGTGCAGGCTCTGCGTCTGGAACATGCCCGCCAGGTAGCAGATATGGAGTGCAAGCTGGCCTGGTATGCTGAGAATTATGAGCTCCTCCAGGGCAATGAGGATCTTTTACGACAGCAGGCCCGAACCATTGTGCAGCTGGAGCAGCAGCTCCTGCTGAGCCCGCAGAGGCTCAGTAACAGCCATGAGGCAGTGGGCAGGCTGGCAGAGCTGGAGGAGGAGAATGTGAGACTCAAGGTATGTTGACAGGTTGCCAGCAGGTTTTGAGTTGCGATGCAGCACAATTGTGCTGCTGACAGCTTTGCTTGGACCACCCATGTCTGGAGAAGCCCAGGTTCTGTTGGTGTACCGTAGCAAGAGAGACAAATGCAGTGCAATGCTACACCATTCAGCTCCCTAGGATCTCCGGGCCATACTTGTATGTGACAGCAACTGACCCTTGATGCAGGCCCGGCTGGCACACTCTGTAGCTTCTTCCTCCGATAGGGAAGCGTCGCTGGTCGAGGTTTTGCAGCAAAAGCTGCAACAACTGCAGGGCGCAATGGCGCAGCGGGAGGCAGACTATGAGAAGAAGCAGAGAGCTTTACGGCAGGAATGCGAGAAGATGAGGCTCGAAAACACGAAGAGGTGCGACTGAGAAGCATATGTACATTTTGGCTGCAAGTCCCCTGACAAAGAAACCCACCATGTATATCCAGAACCCTTGGGTCTCGCAGCTTGCCACCTTGTTATGCAGGCTGAAACGTTTCTGGGTTGTGGTTGCGGATTTATTTTATTTTGGTAGACTGCGGTGCCCAGGTGACTCGTCACATGAAGTGTTGGGTGGTGCTGTCATGCAGGGCATCTGTCAGTAAAGCAGCCACCGCACGCTTGAAGGAGACGGAGCAGCAAATAGAAGAAGTGCGTAGCAGCTACCGTAAGAAGGTCCAGGCGCTAGAGCTCAGGCTCAAGGCAAGTCCTGTATGGTGAGCTTGCCAAGGCCCCTGTCACAGGTGGGGGAGCAACACTACTAAAAGCATTCGGTGGCCACCTTAAGCTCTTCTAATCGTTGCCAGGTGACCTGCTGTGGCTTAGTCCAAACATCTGGGACGGAAGTGAGGCCAGTTCTTACATTGTCCTGAGACACAATATATCATCCCTAGAAGCTCTGCCGCCAGCTGGGTTAGGAGCAGACACCATTCTGCTTGCTTCCCTGTAGGCGGCTGAGGCAAAGGCAGCAAACCTCGACCACTGCCAGGGTGCAGGCAGGCCATTTCCAAAGCCAGCCAAACCAGCCTCACAAAACGCAGCAACACCAGCACCTAGTGCCCCCCATGCCGACACTGGCAGCAAGTCAGAGCTGCGTATTCGCAAGCTGGAGTCAGAGCTGGCTCGCAAGGAGGCAGAGCTCGCTTCACTGCAGAAGCGGGTGACGGCAGCTGATGGTAAGGCGGGCTGCTGGAGGGAGTGTGGAGCCTTGAGCGGCCAATTTGCAGATTTGGCAGGGTCTATTCCAAAACCTGTGGCAACTTTCGCTGTCTGTCTAACGCACTATGTGCTGGCTTGTCCTTCTCTGTGTACTCAATAAAAATTTGCATGCTGCAGAGCTAGTCAACCAAGCAGCCGCAAGGGAGCAAGACATGGGTGTTACGCTCAGGTCCCTGCAGCAGTCAGTGGCAGAGGTGGGCACTGCGAATCAGGCGCTGCGGAGCCAGCTAGGAGAGCTGCAAGACATGAGGACCCAGCTGGTGGGTAGTTGGGCTGCTCATGTTTGGGCTCTTGTCTGGAGCTGCTCTTGACAGAGTGGTATCTAATGCGACCCTTTAAGCGCCATGTCAAAACAGAACTGCACCCCTGCCTTGGCTTGTTGTTGATGCTGGATGGCCCAGTCCTATTGTACTTGGTGAGCACCAAGAACAAGGGGAAACTACTAAATGTATGGACAGAGAACGTTCCCTGCCATATTGCCCCTTCATGCGGAGCTTCTACCAATGCGACTTTATCTGCTTGTGTCAGGCCGCAAACAAGTCTGGGGAGGCACAAGTGAGGGACCTTCAACACAAGTTAGGTGCAGCAGAAGCTACCCTGGCAGCCTTGAAGCAAGCTCACGCTGACGCCCTGGTGAGCTCCAAAGTCAGCGCGCAGCGCAGGATACTTACCATTCTCACCATTGTTGCGCATAGCTGTCACACAGCAAGTGCAAGGGGTGCCGGGCTTGTCGACTGTCTTCAATATTGACAATCCTACAACCCTGTCGGCCCAGTATACCCCTACCTCCTCTCGATCGCATTGCCTGCACCCTCAAACAAATACTGATAATCTTGCAGGCAGTGCATCAAGCAGAGCTGCAGTCAGCACGGGAGCAGCATGGCACGCAGTTGACTCAGGCGCAACAGCTCGGAGAGCAGCTGGCATCTGTGGCTTGGCAGACCAAGCTATCTGCAGCTGAAAGAGCAGTGGATGAGCTGCAACACAGAGTGAGGGGCTTGGAGTGCAGTTTGAGTGACGCTAGAGCAGGCATTACCTGGACACCGAAAGCCATGGAGGTGAGTATGGTCTGTCTGGCAGTGGTTTGTGTGAAATAGAGTTCTGCAGCTCAAGGCATGGCTTTCAGGCAACCACCGGCTCGCAGTTTTGCAGTTGATTGTGCACGGCGGTAATTGCTGATGGGCAGGTAGTGCTCCCTGCGGGTTTGCGGAGGTTATTTGGCCACGGTGGTGTGCAAGGAGTGCCGCAGCCAGTGTCGTCTTCATTCGTATACCTGCAACCACATTGATGGAAACTGAGGCCACTGGGGCAGCTGTTGACCATCAGGCTACCTCAGGCCTGTTAAGGATGCCTTGGCATGCCTTGCTTGCAGTTCTCTGCCCTGGAAAAAAAGATAGGTGAGCTGGAGCAACAACAAACTCAGCGTGAGATGTACTGGCGCAGCCTTGTCGATGAGACCACCTCTAAACTTTCCCAGCAAGGAAAGCAAATGCGGCAAAAGTTTGAGCTTGCCTTGGCAGCCAAGGATGGGCAATTGACCGTGTTTCGGAGAGAGCTGGATGGCATACTAACCGCCGCCCGCATGTTGCACGGCCCGCAGCAGCAGTCCTGGTAAGTAAGGGTGGCAGGTAGGGCAAACAGGGAGTGAGAGATGAGCTGGACTGACAGGGGCTGGATGCAGAGGTGCCCGGGTCTTGACTGCATATTCATCCAGTAGTTTTCTCCCCTTGATAAATTAAGACCATTGGGGGAAGAGCAAACCTGGTAAAGTTTCAACTTTCCCGCCACTAGCATTTTTTGCTGACAGTCTGCTTTGCATGGCAAGTGGTAAGTACAGCAGGCTTTGAGAACTTATTTGGTTAGGGTGACAGCAATGCGTTCCGAGGGGAGGGACGGGTAAAGTGGCTGGAACTTACGATTATACAGTATCAATAGGGGCTTGAAAGCAAGGGTTTCACCTTTGGAGAATGTGCCAGTTACTGAGGAAACGATGACAATGCGAGTCTGCAGCTGTGTTTCATAGAATGTCCAGCATTGTGTTGGGGATGACAACTACTTAGTTCCTCACAGCCACCATGTGTGGGTAACATTGCGTTACAAGTACTTCCATATGCACCAGTTCTACGATTGATAGCATGCCAACAACTGTGAAGGTGAAGTCCTATTGTCACACTACTCGTGACACTACTGCTTGTGACACTACTGCACAAAATCAAAGCCAACTTGCTACACTGCAGGTGTGGTTCACATACCCAACTCGCCACCAAGCCACCCACCACAGCAGTGGTGAACATAGCTAGGGCGTACGCTGGTTTGCCAGCAAATAACAAAAACTGCTAGTCAGGCTGTCACCATTCTCATTCCATTCAGCGGCGAGCCTCGTCAACGCGGTGCTGGGCCTCCTTGCCAGTCTCCTGGGCACGGTGCTTTAGCTCAGTGCCAGCCTCGCCTGCACGAACAATCACCCAAGCTCAGCATACATACTTGACAGCAGAACAGCATACTTGACAGCAGCAAATCCACGCCATTGAAAGCCTTGCCAGTAATTTTTTCAAGGCAATAAGCTCCAGCCACTGCTCGACGCAAACTGCAAGGGGGCAAGCTTCCTATGCCCTACTTACAGCTTGGCAATTACTCTCCGTGCAGCGCCGCTATTGCTGTCACTTCCCAACCCCACCACTCCCCCCGGACAGCTCACAGTTCACAGGGCAAGCAACCCCCACAATCCAGTTGGGGCACTGTTTTCACTCACTTGCACGGTTGCCGACCTCGGTGGCCTTCTGCTTGGTTGCGTCCCACGCAGAGCCGCCCTGTGTGTTGGCCTGGTCAGCAGCCTCATTGGCCTTCTGCTTGGTGGCATCCCAAGTAGCGCCAGCCTGCTGGCCGGCCTTGTCAGCGGTCTCGCTGGCCTTCTCCCCAGCCACACCAAGGTACTCCTTGGTTGCTACGTATGCATCGCTGGCCTTCTGCTGCACGGCGGTGGCTGCCTGCACGCCAAGTCACAAGCCCCGATCAGCCCAAGGCCAGGGAAAAGCTGGGCTAGCAACTCTGCCTAACTTACAAGTGGCACAGCAACATCAGACCTACAACCAGGTGCAACGCGTAGAGCAACCCCCTCCAAACCTCATAGAAGCATGGAAGGAAGCACAGAAGTTTGGGAGGGTCTTTTGCAAGTACAGCAGCATTCTCCTCGCTGCGCCCTTCCACTCTACACAACGGACAGTACATCTCACCTCGGAAACCGTCTCTCCTGCAGCGGCAACTGTGTCGGAGGCCTTCTCGTAGAGAGTCTTGTCCTGGCTGGCCATGTTGGTCGAGTTGGAGGATAGGGGTTGAGGGAGAGCACGAAAGCTTGCAGTGAAACTAGATCGCTGAAAATGTTGAATTCGAGACGCTTTCACCAGCTTAAGAAGGAGGGCAAAGTCTTCCAAGGGAAGCTACCGAGCACCTTCGCCAGGTTCCTGCCTTGTTGTGGGGAGTCAGCAGCTTCCACTCAGATCTGATTCCGTCTAGGTGGCTAGTTGCCCCACCCTCAGCTAATGCCTTCGTGTTTCGTTGTGAGTGACTGCGCGGTGAGCCGCCTCAGTGCCATTGAAATGTGAGCATTAGCAACGTTACTGTCTAGCGCGCCAGCAGGACATCCTGCGCCCTCTCAGCTAACCCTTGGTAACCACGTCAGGTCACCTTGCTTTCCAGACTCTGAGAGGCGGTTGGTCCTTAACTCTTGTGTTGCAGAGGCCGCCTTTTGGCCAAAGTGTCGGGCATGGAAGGCTGGGCAGGCTGCAGCCCATCAACTGCATTGAAGGGCTGGGGGGAGAGGTCCTTGAAGGCGCTTAGGATAGGGCCGTCGATGGTGATTTCACTTGATGAAAGGTGGTCAGAGGAGGTGTCGCCGTTGCAACGCCGTCACCTCTGCCACAAAAGGAAAGACAGCAGTCGGTGGGAGTTCCGCTGGAGGGTAGCAGTAGATTTGCAACCATGGGAGAAGGAGGCTGGGAGCACGGCTGTGACGGCAGGCGCTTGGTCCTTACAGCTTACTGAAATCTTTGATGAAATACGAGGAAAGGATTTTCTCAGCCTCTTGCCATTGGCTGTTAGCAGGGTGCAGGGACCCGTCTTGAGCTGCACTTTACAGCAGTTTGGCGGGTGTACAGCTGCCTTAGTGGGACCGGTTTTGTGACACAGGGGCAGCAGAGCAAGTGGTGACAAGTTCATTTTGCTGAGACGCTACTCCGTGCAAACAACACCACATCTATATCAAGACCTTATGACTCTATGACGACTCTTCTTTCAGCCCTCGAACCATGCAACTCAACACACTGCCACGCACATGGGCTAGGGTCCAAACAGAAACCATCCTGACCTGCCACTTGCAAGCAAAACCTTCAATGCCATTGATGCGATAAAAATTGCAGTTGGCCAGTTGCAGAGCTGGTCCCCCTCTTCAGTCCGTCAGTTAGAACAAGTCTAAAACAAATCACAACAAGGAAGCACACAGGTGCTTGTAAGTGGCTGCCTAAGTGTCGCACCAGTCATCAAACACCTAAGTCATTAATTTTTTGAAGGGACGATAGTCACCAGCAAGGCACCATTATTGTCAGTCAGTCAGTCAGTCAAGGTCCTCATCTCTTCAAGCCAAGAGGCCACGCCTTGCACGTGTTGGCGACTGTGCTTGGTCTGCTGTGCCCCCGCCAGCAGCAGTAGCGTGCTTTGTAGGGACCCGCATGCCCTTCCCAGGCATGCAGCTGGGCATCGCAGCCCCTGGCCGGCGAACCCTAGCATCTGCAGCACGAGGCCAGCAAACAGTCAACGCAAATAAATCGAAAGGTATCACCGAGGGACAGGGACCAGCAGCCCTTGGACAAGCCACTGCCATTTCTCATTCCATTCAGAACATCCATGCCCGACGGAATGCAATCTCTGGCGCACGCACCTTGCAAAAGCACCGGGGCTGCCTTTCTAGGGGACTGCCTTTTCTGCACGCCCTTGGGCTTCTGGGGGCTGGCCCGCTTTTGCTGCTGTGCAGCGCCGCAGCTGGCGTTTGCGCTCGCAAGGGCAGCTCCACCGGCATTCGCACCCTGAGCTTCTGCTCCACCATTACTGCCTCTATGTGCTTCTGAGCCCTTAGCTGCATTCCTGCGACTGCTCCTTGTCTGCATGCTAGCGCCATTACCTGCTCGACTAGCACTGGTTTCTGGTGCTGCCGACCTCTCAGCCTCCCCACGCCTGCTAACAGCCCGCCTAGAGCCGCGGCCCAGCGCTGATGGCTGCTGCACTTGCTCGCCCTCCCGGGCGGCTGTGGCAGGCGGTTGTAATGGTGCCGCTGCTCCAGAGCCTGCCAGCGCTGTGCCTGAAGCGGCAGCCTCTGTGGCCTCCCTACCAACCTCACCCTCTGGGAAGGAGGCAGTAGACGCTAGGGAGCATGCTGCTTGAAGGTCCACGGAGTGGTCAGGAGTGGCCACACCCTCGGCCACCGGCTGCTCTGCTGCCAGGGGCGTGGGCAGGGCTGCTGGGGGCTCAACGCGGTTGAAGACGTAGGCAGTGAAGCTTCGGCCGCTACCTGTAACCAGGGGAAGGGAGGGCGAGGACGAGGACGCCCTCAGCAGTTTGCAAGGCTCAACATTGGTGCACGATACTTGGCTTGCTCACAGCCCAACATCTTGCAGCTTCCTAAGCACGATGATCACAGGTCCCACTTCTTAGCCTGCCAGCGGACTGCGCCACGATGTGCTGTCGGCCTGCTAGCATCCTTCCTGGAGGAGGACCTTCTAGCCTCTTTGAGGATCTGCCTGTACTCCATCCCCCTGGCTCGCCCAACCAAACAAACCTAGTGTCCGGCTGAAGTGGCTCCCTAAGGCACAGCACATTTGTAGAGAAAGCTAGCCAGCGCTTCAATGCACCACATTAGTCGCCACGCTGGCCTCGCGAGCCCACTAGCACCAGCCCCCAAACCCCAGGAACCAATGCTACACCGGCACTTGCTAGCGCAGGTATGCTCTGTGACCTGCTCACCCGACATGCTGACGCTGAACGAGTCCACCAGCACCAGCTCCCCAAAGCCCAGGCACTCCATCACTTCCGCGGGGCTCTGCTGGCCACGCATCGCCCGCTGCACCACCGCAACCGCCTGCAGGGTGCGGGAGGCGGCAAACAGGCGCCCGAAGGCTGCCTTGCCGTCCAGGGGGACCCCCTCCCAGAAGGAGTAGGCATGGGTGCATGGGTCCAGCGTCTTCATCTGCAAGGGTTTATGGAGGCGTGTGAGATTATTGGGGCCAGGATCTTTGTTTCCAATCAAAGTAGGTGCAGGGTGCTGGACACCCGGCATGGCCTAGTCCACAGGAGGGAATGGGTATGCAGAGCAACCCAAGTCTTCACCAGCAGGGGAGGGTCAGCATGGAAAGCTGAGCGTGAGGGGTGGGCGAAGCCGTCCCTAATTGATATTGTTAGCCCTGGAGGCTCCTGGTTGGCAGACCTTTCCATAGATATATAATATATATCATGTTGGCAGCGGGAGAGCACCACGCTCGCTCTGTTGTTGCATGGCCCTGGCTAGCCTAGCGCCCCTGGACGCCAGGTGATAGAAACAGTGCAAGACTGAGAAGCGTGCCGACAGCATACGCCTCCCGACCTCGGGATAGCACCCACGCCCACCTGCTCGATTGGGGCGCACTGTATTGAGGGCGGCTCCTGCAGCTGGCTGTCCCCTGGCCCCACAACTCCCTTGCGCCGCAGCTCCACCAGGGCCTGCCGCAGGAAGGCGGCCGCTTTGTCGCACTTGATCCTGTCTATCTCCACGCCAAAGCCAGAGGCGATGCCGGGGTCTACGAGGGCATGCATGAGGGGCCTGCAGCGGCGCAGGCAGGGAGATGATGGTCTGTGGCGGCGGGATTGAGGGTGAGAGTACGAAAGCGAGGCCGAGGCATATATGTGTGGTGCAAGCATCAAGCGAGTTGAAGGCTGTGGCCACTGATTCCAGCCTCCCACGCCTGCCTCCGCCCAGCCCACACACCTGCCCAGCCCAGCTCCAATGTCCACCAGCCTGCTGTTGCTGTCCAGCCCGCACTTGTCGCGCAGCGCTGTGAGGACCTTCTGCATGCCCCCCTTAGTCACCGAGCCATAGAGGCCCTCAATGCCCTCCCCTCCACCAAGTTTGTTCTGCAAAAGAAACAGTCACGGGTCAAGGGTATTTATTATGAGACATACTTAAAGAAAGTTCCTAGCTGAGGAGGGGTAAACCAGGAGGACAGCTTGCAAGCCAGGATAGCATGCTGGGCTTGAGGGAACAGACAAGAAGCCACTTTGGGGATCGTGTGCGAGAACCAAGCCACATCTCACCTCCAAGGACTGCATTACTCCGTAAAGCGCCCTAACTTTGGCCTGCGCATCCATGGTAGCACCTCAACAGCCGAGCTAATCGCGCTAACAAGAGAAGAATTACCTGGAGAATAGTGCCAGGGGCAGATAGTTAAGTTCGAACCACCATTGGCTTAGATCAGCAAGAGACACTTTGAACGTGTGGGAGGCGGGACCCGAGCGGGAGGGAGGCAACTAGGCTGACATCTTTGGATCAATACTCTCTTTTTTAGTCAGGATAATAATTCTATGCATTTTCACAGTACTTTGGAGTAAGCTTATACTAGTCAGGCACTGTTGCCATCCCACCCTTACACCCAGGTGTTCATACGTGACAAATCGATAGCAGCATTTGCATTGCAAGCTAGGATATAAAGGTGGGACTGCTGCAGCTGGCAGGGACCAGGGCTGAAGTGGAACCCACGGCTGCAGCAGCAGTATGCTTGCTACAAGAAGAAGTTGCTCCCTATGGGGCCGGTTGTTGTCATCACTTCAGCAACGAGGCGCCTCTACGGTACGGAACCTGGGGCCTGTGATGACAGCGGGGCACTTCTCTGTTATCTCCCTCACGACGAGCAAGTGCAACTCCTGTGCCCTAGCTTGTGGGGGAAAACCTAGCAAACCTGACTGCTTCAAACCTGTGTTTGGTACGCTATAGGAGGCGGCATCGCAGCAAGCTGGTCAAGCAGCGCCAACCCCACCGGTGCCCATAGCCTTCGTCAGCGCAGTACCCCCGGCAGCAGCAGGAGCAGCAGCGGCGGCAGCACAGGCAGCAGCAGCAGCCCCAGCAGCAGTAGCAGCAGCAGCACCAACATCGGCTTTCGGCTTGCGGACACTAGATGGCTTGCCCCTGCCAACGTTTATACCAACTAAGGTCAAGCCCCGGCGGGAGCCGGTGCCATTGCTTGATGCCATCAAGCAAGTGCAGGTATGTGTAGCTGCAAGGGTTGAGATGCAGGGCTGTGGGTTGTTGTGCAACCCTGCTTCAAGGGTTTTTGCTGGTGGAGGGTGAGGTTGTCGTGAGCGAGCTCTCTGATGGAGTGGAACATCAGGTGCCTTTGTTTCTAGGTAAAGTGGACGGGTTGGAGTTGAGGTGCTGTCATGGCTGTACAGGCAGACTGCAGCTGGTCTTATACCTGGCCTGGTGCGCAGCCCAGCTCTTATGCGGTCTGCCACCACCCCTTGCTCCTTGGGACCCACAGCAGGGACGGTGCCCTGGGACAGGGTTAGGGCTTGGCTCGCTGCCTGATGATGTTGCACAAGTGCTCACCTAACAGTTTACTCTGCACCCTGACAGTGCATCGCATGAGGGCACCTGCATATCCTCCCTCTCTTGCACTCAGGTACAGGCACAGGCAAGGGCAGCGGTAATATCGTGCTGCTGGAGCTGCGTTAAGGGGCATCGTCCCATGTAGGCAACATCCCGCGGTTGCATTGATGCCTGCTTACCGCCTCACCCCCAACCACTCGCAGGCGCAAGCGAGGGCAAACTTTGACGAAACAGTGGAGCTGGCGCTGCGGCTAGGCATCGACCCACGGCGGGGGGACCAAATGGTTAGGGGGGCCACCATGCTGCCACATGGCACCGGCAAGGCTGTCAGGGTTTGCGTGTTTGCCAAGGACGAGGCAGCGGAGGCGGCACGAGCAGCAGGTGGGAGTGGGAGGCGGACCTTGTTGATTGAATGATGAGTGATGGTGCCCCTAGCCTGCAAGCAGGGCGCCAGGGTGCTTTGCAAAGCAATGGCGGATGGAAAGGCGCTGGAAGCTGTGGCGTTGGCGGCTGCATGCCTTATGTCGCCTGGGGACGGCAGAGTACAAAGCACTGTGGGAACGCCTGTGGCACAGGCCGGCGGGTGTGCCCATTGTTGTAGTCCTTGCCTTTGTTATTTGGATGCATGGCTGCTCTGTTCTTCGCATGCCTGTCCCTGCTTGTCTGCATGTAAACAACATGCCACTAGCAAGTGCATAAGGTGAAGCCTTTTACCCTGTGCAGGAGCGGACGTGGTGGGATCTGATTCATTGATCCAGCAGATCCAGGAATCCGGCGGCTCAAACCTAGCATTCGACAAGTGCATCGCCACGCCAGACATGATGCCCAAGCTTGGGAAGGTAGCTCGCATCCTGGGGCCCCGGGGCCTTATGCCGAACCCCAAGCTGGGAACTGTTACAACCAACGTGGCGGAGGCAATTGGGCAGATGAAGAAGGGGCGCGTAGAGTTCAGGTGAGCACATGCCCTTTCTGGCCTGGATCACTGATGGTGATGTGAAATGACAGACAGCCTCGGTTTGGGTGGGATGGGTGCATTCTTGCGGCAAGCATGGAACATGACTTCCTGCTTACGGGGCCGCCCCCGGGGGTGGTGCTAACCTGTAACGTGTCTTACCACTGTGGTGGAGGCAGTCTTGGAGCTGAGGGAGAGTAGTGTTGAGTTTAGGTGTGGTTGCTGGCCAGGTGGGGTTGTGTCAGAGATTCGCACGTTAAGCTTTCCAGTTCTGTGGTAGGGAGTGGACTTTTGGTGATCGCCCGATGTTGCTGCTGCTTGGGACTTTGCATCCACACCTTTCTGGAACTGCAAATGTGAGGTGTTACGCTTCAACCAGATGACGTCTCCACGAGCCACCCCCTTCCCATTTCTGCTTGTGCAGGGCTGACAAGGGTGGCGTGGTGCATGCCGGCCTGGGCAAGGTCAGCTTCGACTCGGATCGACTTCACGCCAACATCGCCACCTTTGCCGCGGCCATCATGGCCGCCAGGCCCAAGGGCGTCAAGGGCAGCAGCGCCGGCGGCTACATCCTGTCTGCCACGCTGAGCTCCACGATGGGCGCTGGGGTGCCCATCACGCTGCCCTCCCTGGTGGCAGCGGGCCAGAGCATGGGCAAGTCCAAGTGATGCGGCGGTGGCAGGGGTCTGGCAGGGGGCAGTGGGAATGCTCCCCTAGCGGCCATGGTATGGAAGCTGCGGCACATGATAGAAGCCAAACTGTGTTCCACTGCGTGGGCGCTGGAAGATGCTTAAGTTGAGGCTGGTCTGACACTGCCAGGGTCTGACAGGCACAACTCATTGTTGTGGTGGGAATCGTGTGTCGTTGGAATCGTGTGTCCACTTGTGGTGTTGTGAATGCATAATGCATAGATTGGGTATGCGTCTGGGAGTGCTGGTCAGTTGTCTTTGGCTTGAGTTTACAGGCTGCAAATTACAGCAAGCCTTGCTCACTGGGAAGCTAAAAGTTAAGAGATTTCTTCTCAGAAATTCTGGCAATGCTAACTACCAGACAAGCAAGGTCAGATCTGTCAACAGGAGGATACATACTCAACAACATCGCTGTCACTCTTCAAAGCTTTCCTTCCAACTAGTAACAAAAGCACAGGACAACAGCAGCTCCTGCTCTTGGAAAGTGTATTACTTAGTACTTGCAGGACACCAAAAAGGCATGAGACCAGTCCCTTAGGCTTGCAGTGACCAGCGCTGTAGCTCTTCCAGGGGACTCGCTTGCATTGCAACAGGTTCAGGGGCTGCTCCTGTGGAAGCCAACAGAAGAAAGTGTATTGCAGCACTGCACCCCCTGTTCCACCCTTCCATGGGATGCCCCTCCAACCTAGCTAAAACTAAGCGCGGTGCAAATCTCGCAAACATGGCTTACTTCAGGACGTCTGCCAGACGCGCTCTTCAGTCAGAAAGTCCTCCAGCACCCACCTCTCAAACGCCACACATAAAAACAGGAGACTCACAGTCACCATCATGCTTTCTTAGCACTATTACTCTCCTCTCCACAGCAGCCCCTAAGGCGTTAGCCCCTACCACAGGCAGACAGAGGCTCAGGCATGGGCAAACACATTCCTCAGCACTTGGAAAGCAGCGTCCTCGCCGCACTGCATCACACAGCCGGGCTTGAGCTGGGTGCGCTTGCCGCGCTCAAGCTTCTGCCCATCCACCGTGATAGGGACTGTGGAGTCCAAATCCTACAAGTTGGCAGTGGAGCAAACAGCAGTGGGTAGCGGGTGATGCATGATGAAGGCAGGCATTCACACCAACCCAGCAAGGCAAGAAAAGTGGTGGCATGCCGGGACCAACAAGACAGCAGGTGAGGGAAAGCTGAACCAGTCTACTAGAAGAGCTGTAGGGCCGGATGCCAGCTTCAAAGGGCGAGTGGGATGCGAGCAAAAAAAATTAAAAAAAATGTATAGGTCAGGCAAGCGCCGCAGCTGCTTGCTAAAAGCTGAGCGACTCACTGTGACAAAGAGGCGGGAAGGGGAGTCGAGGGGCGTGGCTGTCCCCTCTGCTTCAAACACAACATGGATGCCTCCATGGCCAAGTTTGATGACCTCGTCCGCATCACCAATGTGATCTTCATACGTTCCAACGCTGCACAGGCGCTTGGTACCTATGGCTCCCTGCAACAGCGACACATGTTGCAGCCAAAGTGGGTGCCTAAGACTACATGCCTCATGGACAAAGCCGAGGTAGTTGAGGTTGCTATACCAAACCATGCAGATCCTGAACTTCCCTTGAACCGCCGTTCGGCCTTGCCGTGACAGCCAAGCCAAAACTGATAAGACAAATATGCGGGTTGGCCTCACTCCCCTGCAGACCTCTCATATCCCTTGCTGCGCAGTACCCTTGAGCTGGCTGCAGCAATATCCTGTACTGCTGCAAGTGCAAGCCACTGCTGACAAACAGACTCACTGTGAGGTCAACCATACACAGTTTCTTGGCTGCGTCAGGGTTCTTGTAGCACCTGCAGTAGTTAAGTCTCTCCGTTAAGCCTGCCTGGGCAACTGTGGCAGCTTGCAACTGGCAGGGTGGCTACTCTCCTGCCCTGGGGTTGCACCCTTAGCTGTAGTGCTTGATCGGTGGAATATGTGATCCCACTCACCATTTGGGCTCGGGCTGCAGGGACCAGAGGGAGTGATTCTGCACAAGGAGCCTTCGAGGCCGGGCCCGACAGGCAGCAGCGGGACGAGCGGAGGCAGCAGTTCGCACGGTTGCTTGCATTGCGGCGGTTGTTCTCGACTTTCGATACTAATCTAGGATGAAATAACCGTTACGAGGGTGAGATGGACAGATGCCTTTCGGCAGGCTGACTAGGCCTCCAGCGAGGCACAGCAGCTTGGGCGCGCTGCTGCGGAAAAAGGGATGCCTGGGGAGAGGCGAGCGGGATTTAGTGCTTGAAGAGTGTTATATTTATCTACCACTATGGCGTCAACACCAGACCCTGGCTCAGGGCTGCAGGAACCCCTTCTCCTTCCTGTGATCCGAGTTGTGGGTGAGGGTCATGAAGGCGGCAAAGGCACGACTATCCTTGTTGCTACGGTACTGCTGGCGAAGACCATCTTGGGGGCAGGTGGGCCAGGGTTGGGGGTGAGTTGCTTGCTGGGCTGTGATGGCTAAAGTGTGGGGTCTATCGCAAACGCCTGTATTGCCTGCTGCCAGTTGCCTTTCTGTGCCATCCAAATTCACCCCGAGCTCTCTGCTCATGTTGCCAAATCGCCGCTTAGCCTGCATAGGTGTTATTTCTAAGTGGTCAGGCCTGCGCCTGGTAAATAGTGAGCAAAACTGCTGCTGGCTTTGTTGCGGATAGCTACAATGAAGGAAGGAGCAATGACATAATTGCTCACAGCACCACAACTGCTTTCGGCCCTAATCCTTATACATATCTGGAAGTCCAGGAATGGCGGCCCTTCCAAAAAGTTTCGCACTGCTTGGCATCGTGTGCGCAACTGGCTTCTTGCTGCTCATGGCCTACATGACTCACTTCTCAATTGAGGTGAGGTCTTGGGAAGGGTTTGGGAATGGCGTGAGGTCGCAGATCCTACTGGCTGAACACGTGATCGCCAGGCTGGCAGAAGCCGCAGGCGCACAGCTACTGGTGACGGAAACCATGAGCTTTCCTGAGGGCCAGAAGTGCGCAATGTGTGGGAAATGGGCCATGTTTTCTGGCCTAGTGGCTTGTGTTTGAAGTGTGATCCCAGCCTGGCCCTTTGACTCCAGCCCTTCTGGGCTACCGCCCGGCATTCCACATGCCCCTGACTTCTGTTTGCCCCTGACTTCTGCTTGCTGTCTTCAGGCCTTGACAATCGGAAGTGTCGCCACTGGGTCGCTGTCATACCCTGGAGTCGTTAAGGGGCTACTGGGGAGAGCAGGGTCACTGCTGCTGGAGCTCTGCCTCATATCCCGCTGTGCAGGTGGGCCGGGAAATGTACCGCGTACCAAGTGTTGGGCCTTGAGGGTCAGAGGCCCCTTACTGGCAAAGCTCAACCTTAAGAGGCATTTGAGAACAATGAGCAACCCGCGTTGTGGATACCGTACTGTTGGTGTCTTATGTGAAGCAGCACCAGCCCAGCTGGCACTCAGTTACGGCACGCACAGGCCTGGCCTGGTCGGAAGCCCGCTTGTACCCCATGGTCCCCATTGCAGGCCTCATGATTGTGTACATCATTGTCGCGGCAGACATCCTCTCTGGCAACAGCGGCGGCCTCAACGGCCTGCTCTGCGACTGGTTTGGGGGAGGGCAGGGGGACTGGTGCTCAGACAGGCGGCTGGCAGCTGGGGTGGTGCTGGTGCTCGTCCTGATCCCCATGTGCAGCCCCAAGTGAGTGTGGCTCAGTCATCCACTCTACCAAGCGTTGCCAGGCTGGTTTCGATGTGACCATACTCACCAAGTGCAGCCCCAAGTGAGTGTAGCTTAGTCATACACTCTACCAGGCGCTGCCAGACTGGTTTCATTGCTAAGCATAACCCCCGAATGCGGCCCCAGGTGAGTCTAATTTAAGGCAGCTACTCAAGTGCCATGTTATGATGCTTCTGGTGTACTCGCAATGTGCAGCCCCAGCTGGATGGGACCTCTGTGGCTGTTGGTGGGCGGTGGGGAGGCATAGAGAGCGGCGGGCAGCCGGTATTGTGATATCTGCCTGCTCCATTGGGGCTGACGTCCCATCACAGACAGACATCACAAGCTGGCTGCGGCTATTGCTTAGGGGATGGCTGGCATCGAGGCGCTACCGCCCAGTCTATCCCTCCCTCCCCTTCTGCATGGAACAGTAACTGGAGGTAATATTCTTGTCGGAACTACTTAAACTTAGTCGGCTTCTTCCTTCTGCAGGCGTCTGTCATCGACAGCTGTAACCAGCTGGCTGGGGCTGTGCTCAGTGGGGGTGTGGGCCCTGGTTACCCTTGTGCTGGCTGTCGTGGCGGCTGTCGAGGGGAAGGCGCACCACATGTACTGGGGCCCGGACTGGGAGGAGCTGGGAGATACCACACCCAAGGTGGGTATCGCTCCGTGCTTTCTTTCCTATGCGACGGCCATGTCGCTGTGCTCTTCTTTGTTGATCGTACTGTTGGCTAAGGTAGGCTGGCTCCGTGCTTTTTCTTGGCTACGCGACGGGCCATGTCTCTGTGCTATACCTTCTTCATATGTGTATCTTAAGCTAGAGCATGAAGTCGTTTTGGGAGTAAGCTTGCAGAAATCCGATGCTTTGTGCACACAAGTGGTATCTGGTTATCTCTACTGCATTCGCGACTAGACAACTGCACGCGCCACTTCGCCTACCCCACAGGAGCCAGCCAGCCAGCCCCACGTACCTTACACACACACCGTTCCCAAGGCCACAACCTTGGCATCTGCATCCTTGCGTTTGCATTATTGGTCACAGAGTTATAGCCAGCCCAGCCTGCTGTGCCTGGCATGGCTGCCTGCAGCCCCCCAGCACATGTGTCTTGCAATGCACCCCCCCT
>BBXU01001030.1:0-55384 GCA_001598975.1 Parachlorella kessleri | reverse complement strand
TTCTGACGTGTTGAACATATTCAAATTCCTGGTCCCTGCCGGCATCGAGCAGCCACCCAGCTGTGGGTGGTTTGTATGACACACTTGCCAGCCAGCTACCCAATGACACACTACCTGCAATGCTTGCCCCTGCACAGATAGCTACCCAGCTGCTGGCTGTCATCCCCATCATTGCCACCGCCTACACCTGCCAGATGACGGTGCACCACATCGTGCGGGAGATGCAGCCATTCACGCAGGCCCGGGTTGCTTGCACCTCTGTAAGTGGGGTGGCTGTCGTCCATGGGCAGGTGTGCAGCGTGGTGGGGGGGTGCTGTGCCTACCTTACTGCAGGGGCTGCAGTCCGAGGGTTCGTCTTTTGTGCTGGGCGAAGGAGTGTTGTTACCCCGCCGCACCACCCTGGTCGCAAGGCCGGCTGCTCTGTGCTCTCCTGGACCAGCCTGAATGCTGCGCCTGTCGGCAGCCTTGCCTCTTCAGAATACCGCCTGTGTAGTGCTGGTCAATGTCTTTCTGTCCATTGGTGAGTGGTTTGGGCTGTTGCTGGATGAGGCCTTTTGCTCTGCCCACGCCCTTTCATGCCACACAATGACCTGTGCGTGTCAGTGTGCGTTGCCGCGTGTTGCCTTGCGCTACAGGGTGTGGCGGTGCTTCTCTGCACTGCTCTTTTCCTGGCGGTGGCCCTCGGCTCCTATGCAGTCTTTGGCTCCAGGGTTCCTGCCGATGTGCTGGAGAACTTCTCCGACAGGCAAGCAGACGTTCCCTCCGTACAGGGCTCCCTTGCCTTATGTAAACCCCTTTCATGGGACCCACCTATGCCAAGTTGGCACCATGGGGAGGTTTCGCATGCTTGCCAGGGGGTCCGCTTAGAGTGCCATGGTGCGGCGTATGACACATTGATATAAGCGTGCCGCAAAGCTGGCCTTGCAGCCAGACAATGGACACTGCTTGTACAATGCTTGCCACCTGGGTACGGACGCAAGAAGCTGTGCTGCTAGCTCATGCCGTGTATGTCACATGCGCCTCTCTTCTCCGCTGGCCCCTCATGCAGCGCCCTGGCTCCCCTGGTGGGACCCGTGCTGTCTAAAGTATTCTACACCCTCGTCCGCCTGGGCTTCCTCATCAGCATCCTGGCAAACTTCCCCATGCAGGCAAGCCTGGGCGCATGACTCATCCCTTGCATGTATAGCACGCCGTGTGGGACACAGGCTTCAGGTCTGCATGTGGCCTTAGCTATGATAAGGCCTGCCTGTCCCTTGCCAGTTCTGGGTGTGGCTTTTGCAACCTTGCCCCCACCCTGGACCTATGTCAGTGACACCCACTCTAGTCACAAGTGCTTTGTGGCCCAACAGCAGGGGGCTTTGTTGATGGTGGCGGTTAGAGGAGACATAGGGGTAAACCGTACTGACTGGACTGGATCCTGTTATTTTTGCTGAGGGGGCCTCGCTGAGTTGTTCTTCCCAGGTGTGTGAGTGGGGAAGTCCTGGCCTGCTCTTCTCCACCCTCACCTGCCCCTCGCTGGTTGCCGCTAGTTCCAGTTGTAGCACTACTGTGGGGGCTTGGGCAGGGGCGGCTCCAGTCATGTGCTCCGCTGCCTGCCCTACAACCGCCCCCGCGGCCTCCCCGCCTCTGGTACTCACTTGCAGATGTGGCCCTACCGAGAGAGCTTCTCCAGGGTGTGCTTTGGGCGGGATCTCAGCGGTTTGCCCTTCTACGCCCTCACATACCTCTCCCTGGCTGCCTTCTATGCCCTGGGCATGATGGCTGGCAGCATCTGGGTGCCAATTCAGCTGGTGGGCGCTACTGCAGGTGAGCATGGCTGGCGCTGTGGTTAGGTAATTGATGCATGACATACTGTAGTATGTCAACCACGGGTTGGTGGCAGGATGTGATCGAGTGTGGCGCAGGTGATGAGAACAGAGGTGCGTAGCTGGGAGGAGCCCAAGGGCAACTGCCTGATATGCTGTGTGGGCGGCCTGAGTGTCTCAGGCTGCCTGAGTGTTGTGGGGCTGGCTCGATTGTTCACTGAGAGCGTGACGGCAAGTGTGGCTAAGACATAGGTTCCGCAGCAGTCGAGTGCTGGCATCCTTGTCATGGGCTGCGCGCCGTCATGGGGCCAAACCTAATCCACAGAAGTAAGGTTAGCATACATATGCTATTGCATTTCCACAGCTCCAGCTCAAAGTCTGCCACTGCAGGCGCCCTCATAGCCTTTTTCTTCCCAGCCATGGTTGCTTTGAAAGCCTGCGACAACCAGGAGGGCTGGGGCTCGCACACCTCAACACGGTATTGGAAGGTCAACGCGTGGGCGCTGATTGTGCTGGGCATCGTCCAGGCTGTGACTGGGCTAGCGGCAGTTTTCATCAACCCCTCCGGAGATGACAAGAATGGGCTGGGGTTGGCAACAAGTGGGCTTCTGTTTTGACGTGATTATAGATATAAAGTGCTGAAGGTGTATACCAAAAAGTTATCAAGCGGGCTTTTCCCTCTCCCTTCCTGTCAGGTTTGCTGCTATACCTGCTACACCTTGTACCGAAGCTCTCGGGCTGTGATGTGCTCCCTTCTCATATCTTGCACCCCCCTTGAATCCGTTTCGGCCTTCTTGCTGGGTTCTGTGGACCTGTGGAGATGCCATCCTATAGCTATTAGCGTGGGTGGCAGGTAGTGCAAACAGGAAGTGCGAGCTGGGCTGGACTGACAGGGCTGGCTGCAGCATGAGCCTGAGTCTTGCCTGAGGTCTAAGCAGTAGTTCTCTCCCCATCCTATAGCTATGCCTCGGTACCCATTGTGCAATGTTGAAGCAGCGCTCTTGTAGTTTTGTATTCCTCTGCCGGCAGCATGGCTCTTGTCCGACAGGAGTCTTTCGGTTCATGTGGAAACCGCATTTTGTTTAGCTGTGTGTAGGGGTGCTTGTCCCTCTCACAAATCCTGCCCTTCTTGTCCTCTGGTGCCCCCTACGTTTGACAAATGGGTCTGTGTTTTCTGAGCCGCACTACCTGGCTGCTCCATTTGATGAGAGGTGTGGAATGCCATTTCACATAGCACAAAGGCCAAGGTGCTCCCGCTACCCTCAAGGCCACCATGCTCCTAGCCAGTCGTGCAACGGCAGTGCATGCAACTATAGCACAGTTGAGTTGGGATATGTCCCAGTGAATGCATCATGTATGAGCACACCCCAGCAGTGCAGATAGTACAATATATCAGCTATGGCCTAAACCAACCAGAAATCACTTATATCTTAAACATGGCAACAAAGGGCAGGCTACTCGCCCTGTGCCTGTGCCGCATCCCTGGCTGCGGTAGCAGCTGCCTCTTCCGCTGTCATCCCGCCCTGGCCCACCAGATGCACAAACTCCTCCCTGACAGCTTCCTCTACAGCCGCCCTCCGGCTCCTCTCCAGCACCGATGCTGCGTTTGCTGGGGCAGTCACCGCTCCCAGCGCAGCTGCTGCGTTTGACGGGGTGGCGGCAGTCGCAGCAAGCGCAAGTTCTGCTTCCGCTGGGGCGACCGCTGCTGCGACTGCAGCCGTTTTGACAGGAGTGGCTGCACCATCTTTAGCAGAGGCACTGCCTGGGTCGGCTCCTAGGCCATTAGTAGAAGCCTGCTCGCAGCTGGAAGCTTGGGCATCAGAGCCTGCCAGTGCTCGTGCACGCCGCTCGGCTGCCGCTGCAGCGGCAGCGGCGGCAGCTGACCGCGCTGGAGGCTGCAACTGGCGGCTGGCAGGAGCAGCAGGAGGCAGTGCAGGTAAGTCGCAACCATTGGCAACCTGCTGCCCCGCAAGAGGCTTCCCTGCACTGTTAGCGGCTGGGTTCCCATTCTCAGCGGCTCCTGCTGTGGCTGCTGCGGCACATGCGGGCGACATACCCACTCGATTGGCTTCTGGTGTATTGCGGTTGGCAGCACCTGTCGTTGCTGCCAGCCTTTCCTCTGCCTCCTCCACCATGGCCAGCCCAGTGGCTGCTGCGATCTGCTGCGCGGCAGCGTCCATAGCAGAGCCAGCACGCTCAGCGCTGGCAGCTGCGGTGCTATCAGATCCAGCAGTGTGTGGCTGCTCCGTACCATTCTCCTGAAGCTGCGGCTGCTGCTGCTGCTGCACAACTGCTTTGGCTCCCTGACTGGAGCCAGCATCAGCGGAGGCGGCTGCAGCTGCATCATGACCTGCTGATGCAGGCTTTGAAGCCCTCGCTGCTGCCGCTGCACTTGACTCAGGCCGAAACTCGACGCCCTGCTGAGCCTGCTGGGCAGCCTGGGTTTGACTTATCGGCTTCGCATCGTAGAAGTCATCTTCGTAGAGGCCGGGGTCAGCACCTGGGTCAAAGGCAGCCTGCTGCCTCACGCTGCCCAGCTGGCGCTCTAGCCCTTGCAGCATTGGAAGCAGCATCTGGCCAAATGGGGTTGATATCACCTGCACAGCATAGGCGCTGGGTAAGAGCTGCTGACTAGAGCACAAGTTGTGTTGGGCAGA
Organism: Parachlorella kessleri; assembly: GCA_001598975.1. Taxonomy (NCBI): domain Eukaryota; kingdom Viridiplantae; phylum Chlorophyta; class Trebouxiophyceae; order Chlorellales; family Chlorellaceae; genus Parachlorella; species Parachlorella kessleri. The sequence continues at coordinate 50,922 of BBXU01001030.1, read as the reverse complement.
TATGTGCAGACATGTAAGCAAGCACTTGTGCTTCGCGAGACAAACAATCGCACAGCCCCTAGCAAGGCAAAGGAGAAGACAAGCGAGACAGGAGCCAGGGCAGTACCTAAATCAAGGCCCTCCAAAACCTTCTGGCTGCCAGATTAACCTGGTACTACTCATACACACCGCCGCTGCTCTGTATTCGCATGGCTAACACATTCATGACGCATGTCAATAACTCACCTCTTGTGGTAGCCCCGTAATGTGGTCTGGTATGGACTGCCCAACCAAAAGCTGGGCCAACTCGTTACTGCACCCACAAACACAAACCCACCTTGTAGGAGTCAACGTTTCAACAACTTGGATCTTTTCACCGGTCAGCCAGCTTACAAGGGATCCTGGGGAAAGCTGCTTATTACACAGTCAGGGCCAACAAGGAAGCCATCATCTCCACTCACCCAGCTCAAAGTCAGCTGGCACGCAAACAAAATCAGAGATATATCTGTAACATCATGGCACAGTCACCCAAGATGGCTCCATTTACAAACTGCAGCATCCTGATATACCTGAAGTTGTTGCAGTTGTTATACAGCAGGCTGTAGCTTGCCGGGGTGTACCTCTCCCCAAGGTCTGCCAGAAATTCGTTACGAATCTCTCGTGGTATGTGAGTGGTTCTGCACTAACATCAAGCACACAAGGGAAACTAAAAGACCGGGCGCCAGGGGCTGTTTGTTTCACCCAGGCACGGTTACACACTGACTGCAGCTTGCAAATACTGCTATGCAAAGCTGCTTTGCCTGTTATATTATAAGGAATACTTTGAAGTGGCGCTGGTTGTACTGCAGAACAACCACAGCCCCAAGCGTTAAGCCAAACAGCTTACCCCAGGTTGTATACATGCGCTGGTCGGCCGAAAGGCGACTCCCCTGGCCGCGACTGGTTGATTCCAAAACCAAAATAGTACTCACTGCCACCCACAACAATGGAAGAATGCCAGATTCCATCCAACTGCAAGCAAGGAACAGGGAAGTGCTGTCGGCCGTGCCTGGCTTCAAGATCACACTTCTCAGATGCCAAACATGCCTTGCAACAAACTATGATCAGAAGCCCTTTACCTGCTTCCCTAGCAGCATTGGTGACAGCTGACGTGCCAGACCCCCTGAGAGGTCATACACGTACAGAGAGACAAGCTCTCCTCCTCCATCGTCTGGCATTGTGGGCACCCGCTGGTGCAAGTTGGCCCAATAGGTATACAGCTATCAGTGTCACAAAGACGGTGTGTTCGAAGGGTCTGGGGATTGCCAGGCTTACGGCAGCGGGCTTCGGTTCCACGAGAACCTTCAGTATTTGCCCCCCGCGCCTGCTGCCCGTGCTGAGGTGACTGGGCATCCTGTCAGCAGGTAGGGGTCGGTGGGCTGCCGGCTTCCGAATCAGATAGTTTCATTCTTATCCTCGCAATTCCATATCTTAACTTGCTGAAAGAACTCCGTAACCGAAGCTGGCAGGTTCGCGACGACAAGCAGCCATGCCTGGTGTCTCGGAGGCACGTGAGAAGTTTGCAAAGGCGTTGGATATCAAGGTGAGGACCTACTGCTTTGGGTTTGACTTGTCGCCAGCTTTCTGCAGCACTTGCGTGATAGACCACGCACGGTTTTCTCGATCAGTCACGGGAGCCCATGCGTTAGATATCTTCTAACTCTGAGAATTTGTTTGTGTCGCAGGATGAGGTGAACAGCCGTGACCCCGTCCTCTGTGCCGCAGTCCGCTTAACCGATGAAGTTGTAGAGGAAGCAGCTTCTTCGCCCAGGCCCAGGCTTGAGGCTCTGGACAGGGCACTCGAGACCAAAGTAGGTGTAGGGAGATGCTGCCTGTCACTTCTGGGCGCCAGCTTGGGCAGTCACCAGTCACCAGGAAGCTGGCCTGCCAAGGCGGCTAATAATGGTTGGGGAAGCAGTTGTAGGTTTCGGGGTCAGGTTTAGGTTACGAGTTGCTAGCGCTGTGAGCAGAGAGGTTTCTAGTGGGTGGGGCTTCGGTGCCGTTGAAAGTGGCGAAGGGCATTTCCCACAGCGGGAGTCTTCCTAGTGTAGGTCACCAAAAACGGTGGTGCCACTGCCAGGATGCATGCTTGGTTTTTGCTTTTAACATCGTCAGATTGCCTCCTCCTGCGGCTTAGGTGCCGACCCCAGCCACCATCACGTTCTTCTGCTCTGCAGGATCGGCTGGCTAAGTTTGGCGTCAATGTGGCAGAGGAGGAGGGTGTGTGGAAAGAGGAGTTGGAAGAGGGGGTGAGGGAGCTGGAGAAGTGAGCCCAGAAGCAGAGGAATGAAGAGCAGCCAGTAGGCCAGGTTGATTAACGACTCCTGCGGGAGTGACGTGAGGCTAGGGACGGAGTACAAAAAGGCTCGAAGAAGTGGACCTATGAACTTTTCATGGAGCATTGAAAGTGATTGTGGTTGGGTGTGAGGATTAAGTGTGGGACAACACTCTCGAGGGCGGGTCTCTGTCGCTGCATCCCTATCATATGCATTGCACTCCATTGTGCGAAATGACTTGGTTCTTAATGAATGTGATCCTGGTCGGGTGCAATCTAAGAGGTTGTTCCTCCCAGGCAGGTAGTTGAGTTTGGACATCCTCCCTTGGTGTAGAGCTCAGGCTGAATCGCCTCATCGCGCTTCGTGTGACATTCCTTCCTATAAGCTGCCATGTACACTTCTTCCAGGCGATGCGGCCTGTCTTCGTTCTGATGGGCCACCGGCTGTGGAGAGGCTTCTCCTGAGCCCTGCCTCTGTATCTGTGTTAGTGATGAAATAGCCATTATGTTGTATTAGTGTGTGGATAAAAGCACTTGGTCCTTGGTCAGTTGGCCCAGACTTTGCAGATCCTAGAGGCGTTCGAGGTTGTCAAAAAGACGGATGGACTAGCATCATGTTGCTTGTCAAAGCCACACCAACAGCAGTGGGTTGGACCAAGTTTTGACAGTGTTGTCACACTAAAAGCAGCACATGCGATCCCCGGATTGGCTTCATACAGTGCACCATAGCACCAAGGCATCCCAGACATCAGTCACCTGACAGCCTGCAAGACTTTTCTCCCTTACCACAGACAGGAAGAGTGCATCACGTTTTGCTTTTCTGACCTTTGCCAGCCAAACAAAGTCATGCCCACAGCACAGTGCTCCACGCCATGCCCTCAGTGTATGCGTTTACTAGTAATCACTCATAATACCGTCAAAGACTTACTTGAAGACCACATGGGCTATGACGTATCCAAACAGTTACACGCCACACCTGCACAGCCCACATACATCGCAGCCTTTGCACAGCCTTGCCTAGCAGCCCTCATCGGACTTGGCAGAATGCTTCCTACTCCTCCGCAACCTCTTTAGGGTTGGCGCCCTTGAGCCGTTGGGCACCCAGGGTGAGATACTTGTTCCAGTCCTCGTCGTGGTTCAGCACAAGGTTTGGCGCTGGCACATCGAGGCCCCGGCGCACGGCGCCCCTGGCCTTGATGCGATCCACCCAGGCCCTCAGGTTGGGGTAGTCCTTTGCCAGTGGAAGGGCTGCAGGGGCCCAGGGGACAGCGCAGCAATGGCATTGGTGATCCCATCAAGAGGAGGTCGTGCTGGTAACCCACAAGTAGATAAGGCAAGCTCAGCAGGTTTAGCGGCTGCCAGCTGTGCAGGTTGGATAGGCTAAACAGTGTCCCATGAAGCGCGGCGTGCAAATCAAGGAATCCATAACATGAAGCAGCTTGCTTACCTAGGATATCATGGAAGAGCACCCAGGTGAAGCAGGATATATCCGCAATGGTATACTGGTCAGCTGCCAGCCACTCCCGGCCTTCCAGCCGACTGCAGTGCATTGAGGTCCACACTCGACAATCGGGCAAGGGACCACGAAGCAAGCAGCTGTGCCATTACCGGCAACCTTTTGCAGCTTCTCCCATGATGGTGGAACAACCCACGCAATTGAGGCGGCCTGCCATAGGTCTAGCAAATCACACTGCTGCATTGCCAGCGAAGGAGGCATGCGGGGCAGCGGACCTCTGTACCCTGGACTACAACAGACCTCCTGCAATATGTGGCTAACAGAGCTCTCCTTTCCAGGCCAGGTGCACCCCGGACTGCAGACCAACACAGACAGCTCAAGACAAAAGTTGGACCGCAGTCTGATAGGCTCCCCCCTTGGAGCACCATACCTCTCCATCACGCCGAAGAGTCGCTTTGTCTCATTTCTGTACCGCTCAATCCCGAACTCGTGGGTGTCAGGTGCAAACATCACAAAATAGTTTGCCTGGCCTTGCATGGGACCCAGGCCTCCCTGCATCAATCACAAACTCATCATCCACAGCAACGTCCAATGCTACACTAAAAAGGAGGCTCGCCTCTGGTGTGAATGTCTCCAGGTCACTTTGACTGAGAAATCCCTCCGAGGCACCTGGGCCATAATTGCAAACCAGGGAAGAGCACAGGGGCCATGTTGAAAAAATTGTGCACTAATGCGCCAGTCAACCCATGCACTGCTAGGTCCCCCCTGACCTCTGGTTATGAAGGTGTGCATAGGTCTCTGCACACGGCTCAAGCTCAACGGATACGGAAAAGCAGTGGGTAGCCGCAGATCTTCTTAGCAGGCGTGAACAAGCATCCACTACCAGGCGGCACAGGCCAGTGTCAGACACTCACCATTTGCCAGAAAAGCCATGACAAGACCTCCACCTTCTTCGCAGGATCTTTAGGGAGCAGGCGCCCCTCGGGGTCCTTCTGTTCTGCCAGGTATAAGAGAATCGCACCAGATTCCCACACAGCCAGATCCCCAGCCTCATGATCCACTGCAGTGAGCACAGCGGAATTGGGGATACAGGGTTGACACCCTTGCACGGATACAAAAGCAAGCTTGGCATCCAAGGCCCTCTCATAAGACAGGTGGGGTGCACCAGACTCCCACACAGCCACACCCAATCTGTCGGTCACTTGCGAGCCCGGACCTAACTGCACAAGAGAGCAAGGACCAGCCGACCACAAAACAAGTGTTTCCCCCCTTCTGATTATGCCTGCTTATCGGTGCAGCTGGCACCTGCCAGACTGCTGTCTGACCCCTTCCTGTCACCTGCATTTCCACCTTAACAAGGCAAAGACCAGCCGCCCTGTTCATGGCTGGCAGGCTCACCGATGGCCGGTATGCGCCCATTAGGGTTGATTTTGAGGAACCAGTCCTCCTTCTGTTGGTTCTTGGTTAGATCAATTGGGCGCACACTGTATTGAATGCCCAGCTCTTCCAGAGCTATACTAGGCTTCCACCCATTTGGGGTGCCTGCACCAGCAGAGGCGAGCGGGCGTCATCAGGGTTTTGGGAGGGTGAAGGCTGCTGATTGGGCAGGCTGCCATCACCTTCACTCCCTCCGCCCAGTGGTTAACTCCCACGTGGACATGGACAAGCAGTAGGCGGGACATTTTAAGCATGTGGATGTATACTGCCCTGGTGGGGTAAAATAGGGAGTTTCCCCTGCCCCAGCAGGCACTGGGTAGTGCAGCGAACAATAGTTAGGCCAGCACAGCTCTGGTTGAAGATACGATTGCGTCCTAGCCAATGCAAACAAGAAAGGGTAAGGTGCTTTCCCAAGTAGCACCCTCTCAGCGTGGTTCACCCTGCTGGATCACACCTGCGGTGAGGAGGGTGACCGGGGCTGTGTGGGGGGAGCCGGGTTGCGCTTGCATCGCGATCGAAACCCGATGCTGCGAGGATCGGCAATCAGCAAGCAGGAAGGAGGAATTGCGACAAGCTTTTGACACTGCCCAAATGCCGCTGCGCATTCACCCAGGCTTCTAGCGCGCTTGGAAGTCGTAATGCTCTGCTATATTTCCTTCGCAGTCATTAGCTATAGATAGATCTATAGGACGCGAAGTTTTAAGCTTTGTACTGAAGATGAGCTAAAGGGGTTTGGTCATCCTGTGGCGGCGTGTTCCGCACGGCGGCCGTGGTCGGCAACTGGCGCCGCTTTTGCCTTGAAGGCACGTTTGGTTGGATGTCCTCCAGGGAATATTCTCGGTTGTGTTGGAGAGAGACTGGTGCGTGCAGCGCATTGGACGTCTGTGCTGCCTTCTGTCAGTGCTTGCAGAGGCTGTACACCCAGCATACTGCTGGATTTGGTTGCGAAGCCCTAATGATACTCTCAGTGCTTGCTTAGACCAGACTTGGTGCCAGTTGCCATCAGAGGGGTGCAGGAATCGGATCTCGATGGAAGGATCCCCTGTGTAAAATTGGACCGATTTTTAGTCGTTAAGGGCTCAATCAGTTCACACAAAGCTAAGGAACAGTATTAGCGTGCAGCGGTGGAGGGCAGCCAGCGATGCTCAGAGTGATCATAAGTGTAGCCAGGGACAGCGATCCAGCGACTGAGAGCGGGTGCTTCTACTTTGTTTGTACTTGTGCACTTACCTCAAGGGCTGATGCAGCGTGCCGGACGGGCCTGGACTGGCTGGCAGGTGGGTGATGAGGGCTCTCATCCAGGCTTGTGCCTGGAGCGTGGTGTGCCGATGGCTGGGGAGTCCAAGCCCTTGCTATGATACAGTTAGGTCCTTTTGAAGGATTTTGCCCCGCAGGTCATTAGCTGCCTCCACCTGCGCTCAGGGCTGTCCCCAGGCATCATGCACTGCTGGCCTCTTGGTGAGGCTGGCGCTTGTGTATGCCGCTTGGGCTCCTCTCTCTCTTGATCCAAGGTAGGATTGGGTGCTATTGGGTAGCCCTTGTAGTTTCTGAGCACTCCCTGCTGCCTCTCTCTCATTATCTTGCATATACTATCCCTGTAGCTAACAGCGGCAACACGTATGTCTGCAGAGCATGCCCAGGGACAGATATCACTGTGTGTGGTGTGAGAAGTATGGCACGTCACAGGACATGCGGCGCTGGGATCCTGGACCAGCGCTTTGACAAGTCGGACGACAGGTGCCCTCGAGCGCACCAGAAGTGCATGGCTCGGGAGAAGCAGAGTCAGCAGGTTCTGGCGCAGGCAGCCCAGCTCCAGAACCCACCACCCGCGCAGCAGCAAGGCAGCCAGTAGTCCAGAAGGTGTTCAAGGCAGGGGAGAAGTGAGAGCGTGCGGCGCCAATGACAGAGGTGGAGGCCCTGCTAGCCAGTGCTGGCCCTGCCCCAGAGGAGCCGGTGCGCCGCCATGAAGCCCAGCAGGAACTGCAGCAGCAGCGGTAGCAGAGCATGCACACTGTAGAGGGAACGGCTGAAGACTCGGGTAAGTGTCCTTGCGGCCTCCCTGAATTGGTGTGACTGGGGTGCAAAGCGAGCAGTGTGGCCTGGCTGTGAGTCTGCTTTGGCTGGTCCGCTGGAGGTTACAATATATGTTTGCTAGCTCGCCTCCTGTTGATCACTCGGCCTTTTTGGCACCATCGCTTGTGTTGCAGACGTGGCAGAGCAGCGCGCCCAGGCAAGAGTACCACCTGGCAATGCACGCCAAGAGAGCAATGCGGAAGTCGAATGGCTCAGCGCAGGTGGTAGCCGTCAGGACCTTCCACAAAAACATGGGTGGCCTCTGATATGACTACTTATTTGTGCTTGGCCTCCCGTTATGTCCCAGGCTGTGCACCCCTTAACCGCAGGCGTGACATGTCTTCGTGCTGAATGGGCCACCGGCTATGGGGAGGCTTCTCCTAAGCCCTGCCTCTGTATATGTGTCAGTGGTGAAGTAGTCCTTAGATTGTATGAGTGCGTGGGTAATCACTTGGGCCTTGGTCAGTTGGCCCAGACTTTGCCAACTCTAGAGGCTTTTTAGGTTTTCGAAAAGACGGATAGACTTGCATCATGCTGCTTTTCAAAGGGCACACCACCAGGAGTGGGTTGGACCAAGGTTTGACAGAGTTGTCACATTAATAGCAGCACATGCGATTCCCGGATCGACTCAATATAGCGCATCATAGCATCAAGGCATCCCAGACATCAGCCAGCTGACAGCCTGCAAGACTGTTCTTTCTTACCACGGACAGGAAGAGTGCACCTCGTTTTGCTTTCTGACCTTTGCCAGCCAAACGAAGTCATGCCCAGAGAAAAGCGCTCCACTTCATGCTTACAGTGAAAGTGTATGAGTAGTACTCCATCCCTGATACCCGTTAAGTCTTACTTCCTTCAAGTCGACATGTGTCACAAGTATCACTCTCACAAGCCACATCTGCACGGCCACACAGCCCCTGGAGGACCGCCTTACTAGCAGCTCTCATCGGAGGTGGCAGTATGCATTCTATTCATCCGCCTTGGCGGGGTGCTTCCTAGTCATCGGAGTTGGCAGTGTGCATCCTACTCCTCTGCCACCTCTGTGGGGTTGGCATCCTTGAGCCGCTGGGCTGCCTTGGCTAGATACCTGTTCCAGTCCTCGTTGTGGCTCAGCACAGGGTTTGCCGCTGGCACATTGAGGCCCCGCCGCACGGCGTCCCTGGCCTTGATCCGATCCACCCAGGCCCTCAGATTGGGGTAGTCCTTTGCCAGTGGAACGGCTGCAGGGCGCCCAGGGTATGGTGCATCAGTGGCATTGGTAATCCCGGCAGCTGGTAGCTAATACCCACAACCTAGAGAGTGCCAGAGACAGGTGAGCAGCCGCCAGCTTTGTGGCTTGATAAGCCTGGCAGTGCCTCATGCAGCGCAGCGGCCAACACAGGTTTTGTCTTGACTTAAGCCAATTGGCTTACCTAGGATATCATGGAAGACCACCCAGGTGAAGCAGGCAATGTCCGCAATGGTGAACTGGTCAGCTGCTAGCCACTCCCGGCCTTCCAGCCGACTGCAGCGCACTCAATTTCACGCTCGGCAAGGTTTTGCTGCACGCCCAGTTAGGGCAAGGGACCATGAAGCGAGCAACTGCCTTAGCGTGTTGGCACCCTTGCAAACATTTCCTACATGGTAGCATTCAAGCGATTGAGGTGGCCTGCCGTAGGTCTCGCAAATCACATTACTGCACTGCCAGCAAAGGAGGCATGATAGGCAGCGGACCTCTGTCCACTAGACTAGGTTAGACCTCATAAACCTCACTGCAGTATGTGGCCCTTGAACCGAAGCACCCCTCTCCAGGCCAGGTGCATCTCAGACAGCGAATAACAAGAGTCAGCTTGTGGCAAACAATGGACCGCAGTCTGATAGGCTCCCCGCCGCAGCACCATACCTGTCCATCACGCCGAAGAGTCGCTTTGTCTCGTTCCTGTACCGCTCAATCGCGAACTCGTCGGTGTCAGGAGCAAACAGCACCCACCAGTCCGCCTGGCCTTGCATGGGACCCAGGCCTCCCTGCATCAATCACACACTCAACATTACTTAGCAACACTGGGCTACATTAGAAAGGAGGCTCACCTCTGGTGTGGATGTCTCCTTGACTGAGGGAGCCCCTCCGAGGCACCTGGCTCTTGATTGCAAAACCAAGAAAGAGCGCAGGGGGCATGTTCCGAAACGATTGTGCGCTAATGCGCCCGGTCAACCCATGCACTGCTAGGTCCCGCCTGCCCCTGGTAAAAGAAGTGCACATAGGTGTCTCCACATGGCTAATTCATTGTCAGTGCTCAATCAATGTCAGTAACTAAGGTGTCAGAAATGGAAAAGCAGTGGGGAGCAGCACAGATTTCAAGGACAGGCGTGAACAAGCACCCACTGCCTCTTGAGGCCGCACACGCCGGTGCCAGACACTCACCACTTGCCAGAAAAGCCATGACAGGACCTCGATCCTCTTAGCAGTATCTGTAGGGAGCAGGCGCCTCTCGGGGTCCTTCTGCTCTGCTAGGTAGAGTAGCACGGCACCAGATTCCCACACAGCCAGATCCCCAGCCTCATGATCCACTGCAGTGAGCAGGGGAATTGGGGATACAGGGTTGACACCCTTGCACTGATACAAAAGCAAGCTTGGCATCCAAGGCTCTCTCATAAGCAAGGTGGGTGCACCAGACTCCCACACAGCCACAACCGATTTCTCGGTCACTTGCGAGCCCGGACCTAACTGCAAAAGAGAGCAAGGACCAGCCGACTTACAAACAAGTGTTTCCCCCCTTCAGATTACCGGTGCAGCTGGCACCCGCCAGACTGCCGTCTGACCCTTCCTGTCACCTGCATTTCCACCTTAACAAGGCAAGGACCAGCCGCCCTGTTCATGGCTGGCAGGCTCACCGATGGCCGGTATGCGCCCGTTAGGGTTGATTTTAAGGAACCAGTCCTCCTTCTGTTGGTTCTTGCCCAGCTCTATTGGGCGCACACTGTATTGTATGCCCAGCTCTTCCAGAGCTACACTAGCCTTCCACCCATTCGGGGTGCCTGCGACACCAAAAGGACGTGGGCTTCGTCAGGGTTTAAGGAGGGCGAAAGCTGCCATTTGGGCAGCCGCCATCACTTTCACTCCCTCGGTCCAGTAGCTATCTCTTTCTGCTGTCTTAGACACGGAAAAGCCGTGGCAGGAGGGGAGCAGTTTCTAAGTATGTGTATGTATACTGCGCTGGTGGGGTAGGGTTGGTGCTTCCCTGTCCCAGCAGGCACTGGATAGCACAGCAGACAGTAAGTAAGCTCCTGCACAAGTCTAGCTACTATTGCGTTCCAGCTGAAGGCCACAAGAAGAGGTAAGGTGTTTCTCATCAGCATGGATCACACCCCTGATCACACACACCTGCGGTGTAGAGGGTCACCGGGGCTGTATGGGAGGAGCCGGCTTGTGCTTGCATCGCGATCGTTATCCGATGCTGCGAGCGTGGGCGATCAGCGAGCAGGAACGAGGAATTGCGACAAATTTTTGACACTGCCCAGATGCCACTACGCATTCACCCAGGCTTCTCAGCGCACTTGTCAGTCTCGTGGCTCAGGTCTATTTTCTACACGGCCATTAGCGAGATTGACAGGGTGTGAAGTCTTAAAGCGCATCAATTGGCTGAACTGGAGATGAGCTAAAGGGTTTGGTCATCCTGTTGTGGCGGCGCTCTCTGAATGGCGGCGGGTGGTCGGCTGTATAACCTCGGCGCCGCTTTACAACGTGCCTGAAAGGCATGTTTGATTGGATAGTCCTCCATGGAATTCTCGGTCGTGTGTGCAGAGAGACTGGTGCGTGCTGCGCATTTGACGTCTGTGCTGCCTTCTGTCAGCGAGCCTTGCGGTCTTGTGCATACTTGGACCAAATTTGTTGGTGCCAGTTGTCACGACAATCTCCTGGGCTCACAGCCCTGACTACTGTTTGGCTTGAGGGGACAGGCTCACAAGGCTTTGTCCACTCACACACGGTCCTAGAGGTGTGCCTTCCCCAGGTTTGCAAGTAGCACCACTGACTCGAGCAATGATATGGGCTCCATGGAGACAACTTGCTGTACTTTTTTTGCAGCTAGATTGGCAGCCATGGTCGCCATCCAAAGGCCATAGAGCCTGAGCCACAATGGGCCACATGTCTGCTACCTGCCTTGCAAACCAGCGTCCAGCTTTGCCTGAAAAGCTGTGTCCCTGCCCTACATGCAGGTCTGTCCAATCGCTAGCATCCACCAATTGTCAGTTGCAAAGGCAGCGCATATAAGAAACACATCATTTACAGCCCCTCGCCGGCGCCCTACGCGCCACATGTCGGCAACATCATTGTTGATCAATGCCAGCATGGCCACTCACTCAACAGCATTGCAGAGTCAGAACGCAAGCTATACAGTACTTCTCACCACCCCACTTGCCAAGCCGGGAAGGGAGCCCAAAACCGAGAAGGAAGCCTAAAAGCTTACATAGTAGCACTGGGTGTGTACAACAAGTGCAATGCGTGGAACCTATAGTACAAGGCAGGGGTGCACTGCCATCCAACCATCCCGACTTCCAAGAAATTGATCACAACCCGTACACATGCCATGAAACTGTGTGCTTTAGTACGGCCCCATCCAGTGCAGATACTCAGCGCTGCCTAGCACAACACAAACCCCTCACCTGAGTCCTAGGTAACTTCTACGACACACTTCAAAACCAGGAGCATCAACGATCGCTTTTTGTTAGCAAGCACACAACTGACACACCCCCCGAATCAGGAAAGAAGTGCAATTAGGCACTGATAGGTAGGGAAATCTCACAGCTGGCATCGTGCGTTCAAAGGCGGAGCTGGTTTTACTTTTGCATTCAGTTCTGGGACAGCATCTTGATGCCTCAGCACCTAGTTCCTAGCCAACAAAGGGCTCCTGCCGGCTCAGCGCAGGCAGAATGCCAGGCCCACCCCTCACCCCTCAACAGCCACTACAATGGCTTACCGCGGTACCCCCAAGCCATATCACACCACACACGGTACTCTACTGCCTCATACCACAGTTCCCTCACAGTTTCTCCAAACACAACCCTTGCACCTCTCCCAGTTGAACTTCATGAACAAAAAACAGCTTCTACAGCCCTTGCCAACCCCCGCCAGCTACACTCCGCTTTGTAGTGCACCTCGCCCTTCCCATCAAACTCCAGGCAGCAAGCCAGGCTTCAAACTGCTGACCCGTCAGCTAGTTAGCTAACCATTAGCTAATCCAATTTGTCATCTACCTTGCTCTTCCCCCGCACCCCGCCCGACAGCGCCTGGTGCAGCTGCTGGTCGGGCATGACGGCCGCCCCGATGATGGCCCACTTGTACATCAGGAACCCCGCAAACGCAGCCAGCAGCTGCTTGAGCTCGCCGCCCGGCTCCTCCGCGACGCCCGTCTGCAAGCGACAAAGAGGCCGCAGCAGGCGCTCACTTTCAAACCCCTCAAGGAGGCGGCAGCTGCCTCAGCTCCTCACCACCCTCGCCTGCTGCACTTACTACTGCAGCGAGCCTCCCCTACAATGTGTGGCGGGTTTGGCATCAGCAGCTAGGATTGCTTTGTGCGCTCAAACGAGCATAGAGCAGGGCGCTCGTCCTGCTGCTGAGCGGTAACAACAAAGCTGGGCTTGATACACTCCCAGCTGACAACAACCCCAGTCTAGTTGAGTACCGATTGCAGAGCTCGATGCTGCGACTGGGAACTGCCAGGAAGATCCTCATGGTGGCAAGATGCATTCAAGCAGGGGTCACACAGCTTTGGCCCACATATAATGCCCAGGCTGTACCCACGCCCTCAGCAGCACCCCACCTGGGATGAAAGCATGTGTAGAAGGAGGAAGGAAGCAGCCACACCCCCAAATTTGGCAGCTGTCCGCATGGTCGGGCTGGCTAGGGCCAGCTGCAGCGCCAGGCTTGGGCCCGGCTTGATCGCCTGCAAGAGGTGCCAGCAGGTGCTAGGAAGAATGCTTGGGGGACACATCACCAGTGGTTCTTCTCACACCCCTCTCAGGTCTGGCACCCCATCCCTGTAGATGCCGCATGCCATGCAAGTGTGTGGTAAGTCCGGAACCAAACCATGACTGGAGGTGATACCAAAGCCTCAAATGGCGGGCATCGAAGCACAGAGGGGAATGAAGAAAGGGGCCTGGCACTGCAGCAGTCACTAGGCCCGCAGGTGCCTAATGCAAGTGCTTGCAAGCACCCAAGACCAGTCATGCCGAACCCAACAAGACTCGCCTGCGCCTTGTAGGGTGCTGCCCCTGCTTGGTAGCCCAGCGAGTCCACGCCCGCCATCAGCAGAAACTGATAAACCATGCCGCTGGAGCCGCCCAGTGCAAAGGGTGCCGCAAGCGATGAGCCGCTGTGCGCAAAGATGGCGGCAGTTCCGATGGCCACCAGGCCTGCAAGACACACAGAGACGCGCAACGGCTATGACAATGGCTTGGGGTCGCACGGCTTCGGACATGGCTGCCTCTTTGAGAGCCGAAGACAAGAAGGTTGCACAAGGCTGAAGATAATCACTGGCCACCCGGCTGCAAAATTCACGACGTGCACCCACACGCACAAACTCTCTATCCCGACCCAAAGGCTGACGGGAGTGCTGAAAAACCAACGTGTCCCACTCACCAGCATTTATTGCCAGCAGCCGCGTCTTCAAGTCCCCATACTGGGCCATGTTCAGGGCATACAACTGGGCTGCCTGCTCCTTTGACAGCACCACCGCATCGTCTCCGCTCCCGTAAACAACGGCATCAGGGGAGATGGGAATTAGGTAAGCTGCTGAGGTGTCGGTACGCTCTCCCAGGAACTCCCGGCAAATGAACCTGCAACAGGAGAAGGCAGGCGGCGCTGAATGGCCCAAGCAAAGTTCGGTTGGTGTGCAGGGTTACTGCAGTACACTCAGCTTGGTTAGATGCAGCTGGGATCTTTCATTGGCACCCGACAAGTGGGCCAACAGCATCAACGCATGCTGCTGCCCTCCGTGTGCCGCACTGTGCATGTGATTGCAAGCAAGCACAGACCCCAACCCGGCCATACTGGCACCCACCATGCCGGAAGTACCAACCATATTTGAAGAACCAATCCAGATATTTGGTGCATACACAGCAAACGGTGGACCCTACCAGATTGGGTGTACCAACGTCACCTGACACTGCAGGCCGCGCACCTGTCAGTATGGCCGGTTCGTGAGGAGTACACGTCAACCTCGTCGCAGAACCACCGCCCCGCCTCCGGCCCTACAAGCAGAGCCCTCAGCGGCCCCAGCTCTGGCCCCAGGAAAGAAACCTCATCCACCCCACCCTCCAAAAAGCGATGCTTGGTGGGTGCCGGGCCGCCGCTGCTGCTGCCGCGCTTGCCAGACTGGCGGTCGATGCCATCGATGGCAATAAAACAGTTGGCCCCAGAGGAGTGGTCCACCACCTGCCAAAAACGGATGCAGTGCATCAGGGTGTCAGGTGCTCGCTCTGAGACACTCTACGCACTACAAACCCAAGTGGAAGCACAGATGAGCCCATACCTGCCTGACTACTTCTAAAAACCCTCAGCCGGGTCGTTTCAAGCGTCGCAATCCCCTGTAGAAGGCTAGTCCGCTAGCTCCATGCAGACCCAGGTCCGTGTGACAGAGGACATAGCACCCATACCTGGCAGATGCGGTGCAGCTCTCGCTCAACCTCCTCAGGGTCATGCAGCGCCGGCACCTTATGCAGATAGCCGCTCCCGTCCTTGCCTATTAGGCACAGCTGGACCCCGGCATTGAAATCAGACAGGGCTGCCCCTCGCCGTCGCCCTGTGGAGAGCCGTACTGTGTAGACTGTCTGGGAGGCAGTCCCTTCCTGCAATGCCAGGGGTGCTTGGGGGCCATGAGGTGCATGCTTGCGTTCAAGAACACTGGTCGCAAGGATAACATCCTTGCCCATGTAGCATCTCATGCTCGAGAGGGCACTTGGTAAGCCTAGAGGCGTACCTCAGGCAGCAGCCGCTTGGGAGCCTGGAAACCTTTCGGTCGGGGCCCGCCGCTGGGACCGATATGAAGGGAGGCTACTGTTCTTACTGTACAAGGGGACCTTGGCCAAAAGGTAAGCGTCATGGTGCCAACAAGGGTGAGGTGGTCACCTTGCCAGGGAAACAGTCAAGGGCAGAACTTAATCAAGGCCTTCTAATATGCACGACATAGCAGTTTAAAAGAGCAGCGGTGACTTGTCAACACCGCGCTTGACAGGCAAAGCAGGACTTGGCGCATGCAGAACGTAGCACTTAACGCTTGTGCATCGCAGTTCTTAGCGCAAAGCTCTAGTCCTGCAAACTGAAATCGCAGCGAACACTGCCGATAATAACAAGCTTCGCAACAGGCCGCCTCTGTCGAGATGCAAGCGATTTAAGCAGCTGACCGGAGCTAGTAGCCACGCCTCCCTGCTCCTTCTTTCGCCTGCCGGGGACCATGCCAACAAAGCACCAGGGGGACAAGCCCGACCAGCAGCAACCTGGCAGAGCCTCCTGCCTCAGAGGGAACAAGCGGACCAGGTGAGCAGCTTAGAAAACTTCGGTTTATGAGGCTTTTTGCTTTACCAGTCGGTTGCTGCAGCGCACGGCGATAAGGGAGACAGGAGAGCTTGCGGCGCTGGCCGGATACCAGAGTGCATGGCATTGCTCTGCTGGCTACATCATATGTACCTGGTGCCCCACATGGAAGCCTTCACGGACGTTGTCCTAGCAAAAATTGGCATCACCCACCTGCGGTTTGCTGCCTGCATCCACTCTGCAGGCCCGAGCCCACGAAAGTGGGATTTGCAACCGGCCCTTTGTCGGACAAGTACCAGACGGAAGACGGCCACCCAGACCACGAGGGTCGCACTGCGCAGCCAAAGCGCTGCCTTGGGCAAAGCTGGGGTCACGACCTGACACCTTCGAACGTCAAGGACTTGGAAACGGAGCTGGGTGAAGAGTGCCGACCCTCGCTGGATCGCCTAAAGCGCAGGTGAGGCTTGCCGCTAGCTCAATGCCCAATTGCTGCACCGTTTGTACAACTCTTTACAAGTCGCAGGCCACGCTCCCACGCAGCTTACCACAGAGTTACCTTTGTACTACAAAGGGATGTGGGTTTTTGCGTTTTTTGTTCAAGGTTGGACAAGGGAAACCACATCTGTCATGATGCAGGGTGGGCCTCCTTCCGTTGCGTAAGCGGCCCCAAGACTATTTGACTTGGATGCTTGACTCCTCAGGCAGCAGTAGCAGCAGTGACAGCGAAGACCAAGAGCAGCAGCAGGGCCGCTTAGCAAAGAGACGGCGAGCTTCACAGGCAGTCATCTCAGGGCCGCAGCCTTGCTCTGCCGGTGAAGGTCAGCCAGGGGGAGACCTCAACGGCAACAGTGCAGGGCCTGCCCGCAAAAGCCTCATAGTGCAGCAGCAAGCACAGCAGGCAGCTGTCGGTGTACCGCAGCTGGGCTGTCCCAAATGCCGCTGGGCCAAGAATGGCTGCGGAAAGTGCCGAGAAAAGGTGGCAGCGGCACAAGCTGCTGCTGCAGCTGCAGCTAGCTTGTCAGCAGTGGAACTGCCTTCCAATGATGGTGGCAAAGCAGGTGCGGCTGGCATAACAGTTGGTGGCACAAGGACAGCACGCAAGAAAGCAGCTGGTGGTGGTTCTGTTGAGCGGTCACAGCCTCAGGACAAGTGTCGGCCCCTGGCAGCCTGGCAGCAGCAGGTACCCTTGCCATGGGCGGGGGCGCCCAAGCCTGCTGCTGCTGCTGCTGGGTGCGAGCCTGTACTTGGGGCTGCCTTTAGCAGAGTGGGCCGTAAGGTGGGCAGGGGCAACAGTGACAGCCAGCATGTTGCAGTAGCAGACGCACATCCTGCAGGGGACCTGCCAGATGCAGCAGCATTGCAGGAGCGCACTGGGACAGCAACACAGCTAGGGGCCGTGGAAGTCTCCTTTGGAACAGAAGCAGATGTTTACGCTCGGCAGCCAGAAAGCAATAGCTGCCACCCAATGCAGCAGCAGCAGCAGCAGCAGACCTTGCGGAGTCCTTCAGGGAAGCGTAGGCTTTTGGGAAAAAGGGTAGCAGCAGCAGGAGGGGGAGCAGTCATCACGCAGGGTAGTGGCTTGCTGGGAGCTGGACGGAAGGCAGGGGCTCAAAGGCTGGGTAGCCTCAGCGACCCCGTTAGGAAGGGAGGAGGCGTGCTTGGTGTAGTGGGTGCACTCGTCCAGAAGACGTTCCTAAGACAGAAGTAGCGTGTCCCTCATGCGTCAGGAGTTGACGGTGATGTGTAACCTAGCATTTGGATGCCAGAGTATGGGTGGGCCTTAGGACCCCAGTCTTTTAGTGAAGGTGGCAGGTGCGAACAGAGTGGAGATAGTATACAGCTATATGGAGGGCTTTTGCATAAGTCACAAGCACAGCCAAGGTTAGGTGCAATGCTCCTCTGCTGCAATTTTGCAGGCGTTAGTCTGTTTTTCGACTAGCAGATTAGCGTCCCAGCAGCCACGGATTGATAGGAATCTGTGATTATCTCGAATCTAAAACGTAGAATGTAGCATAGGCCTGCAGTGTACGCCCTACAAGAGTGGCACTAGTGTCTCAGACAAACTGTACGTTTGCAGCATTCATCTGGCTATAGAGCTGACAGGACCCAGTTTTGTGACACTCTTTTGTAGGGTCCGCAGTGTAAGGAAGGGTCCTTTCGTCGTTCAAGCTCAAATAACCACGAAAGCCCTAGTATCAGCCCAGGCAGGGCCATGTGCTAGACTTCCCCTGGACTGATTTTGTTCATCTCCATAGCTCAAGCCCTACTTGCTGCTAAGTTGTCAGGCATAAGTCTGTTTCACTCCCCAGTCTAGCCCGCGCATGCAGCATGAGCCGGGCAATGGCAACTTACTAAATGCCCACACCACCACGCTCCCAAATCAGCGGGTTGCGGATGCCAGCACAGACTTGGCCCGGGCTCACACCGCCAAGGTACCTCTCCCAGTCCACCCTTTGGTTTTCATTGCAGGGTTCGGTCATGACCTGCACAGCATGTAGCACATTACAAACTAGGCAATGGTTGAAATGACGGAGTCCTGTGCATCTAGTGGATGCCGGCCTAAGCAAAAATTCTGCAGCACGAGAGCTGGCCCAGGACTCCCCGTCCAGAATGGCTTGCTGCTCCCCATGCCTGCAAATGCCTGGAACGCAACATCCAGCCCGCTGAAAGAAACCCAGGGCTAACAGGCTGCTATTCTCGTGGCCTTGGCTTGTCTCGGGGAGAGAACTACTCGATGAACCTCAGGAGCATTCCCGCGTCCAGCCCTGTCAGTGCAATCTGCCCATAACCCTCTGTTCGCACTATCTGCCACCCTTACTAATGACAGAATGATGTGTGACAACTGGACCACAGGCCTTCCAGCTGCCGAGTGAATGCAAGTTAGCCAGTGCCTCAACAGCAGCACAAGAGGATCAAACCTCTCACCATGTCTTTGTCCATGAAGATGATAGTCATCACGTTGCGCCACTCCTTGCTCACGTTCTCGTCAGCCCTGTTCACATTGGGCACAGCAGCGTCCTTGTCTTGGCAGCCAGGCCACGTTGGTGGGTGGGGTGGTGGGGGTCTACACTTATTAATCTCGCAAGCAGTGTCCTTTGTACAGTGTGATTCATACCGTCCCAGCCCGCGCAGGAGTGTTGGATTCCAGCTGCAGGCCAGCATTAGTCCTCAGTCAGAAACTTGATTCCTGGGGATGTCGGGTAACTTCGTGGCAATACCTGTGGAGGGCCCCCTACCTCTCCTCTGTCTGCATGTGCCTGCTACCATCCGAAAACATTATCCATATACCTATGGAAGGTCCAGCCAGAGTGGAAGGAGACCTCGCCCAGCTCAAAGCCACCCCTGACCACTTCAAAGCCCCCTTGTTCCACAGCTGCCCCCACATGCTTGTCGCTCTCCCTCCTGCAGCAGTGGGCCAGCAGCTCGTGTCAGGTCGGGAGATACCTGGGCATTCGGCTCAAAGGCAAACTCGCCGCTGGCTCCCGACTGGACACGAGCCAAGATGCCAAGGATGCCCGTCCCTATGAGAAGTCGTGCATGGGCTTGACTGACGTGGGAGCCTATGAAGTCAACGTAAGAACCATCCACCTCCTTTGCTGTTAGTTTATCAATGTTGGGAGGAGGCGTGAGTAGCCCCTGGCCACTCACCCGATGCCGACGCTACGCCCCAGGTCTTGCTTGTGACTGCCAGCGGCAAACTCCAGGGGGCCGCGCTCAGGAGGCACAGCCACCAAAGGGACCCAGGCGGTCACCGTTTTGTCACTACTGAGGGGCCTGCAGCAAGCTGAATGTGGCATCTCCCTGGAGCGATAGTCAACCTAGCCCAGCCGAACAGCCAACCGCCACCCGACTGTGCTGGGGCGTTGGGTTTAACATACTACATGGTTGGGAGTACCGCACCCCGCTACTGGCCCCCTTGTAGCAGCCTTAGCCACTTATCAGGCGTCTCCAAATCGCCCTTGGGAAGTTGAGAGGGCACTTACCAAGGTAGTACCTTAACAGAAACGCACAGATGACAAGGAAAATGGAATTTCTTAGCCATGCCCAGCGTCCGTGCTACCTTCTCACTGCTGCAGCCCCCTCTCCCCAGCCGGTCAAGCCCCGGCATTGTTGGTCCAAAAGCAAGACCCACTCCCGAGCCCTGCTGTGCTGATCGCACTGTCTACTTGCTCACCAGTAGAACTGGTCGCAGTGCCAGGGGGTGTGGCCGCCCCCAGGGCTCTTGAATAGGGCTTGGTCGTGGTAAACCCGCACGCCGTCCACCTAGCCACCGTACAGAACATGTGATTAGACGGTTATGCCATTGCATGAGAGGTCAGGTCATTGCAGTGGGGCCACCCAGAGGGGACACCCTTCCCATGTGCCCTTGCCCCTGTATTAGGGACCACACAACACTCAGGTGGTTGCCATGCTGGCCGTGGTGTTACAGTAGTGAACATTGTAACCAGCAAGTTGGTCAGAGGGTGCTGGCAGGCCGGAAAACACCTCAGCCCCCTGACCCTGTGTCACTTACCGCTACATAGACTAACGACCTTCAAACAATGCGGTGCTGCCAGGCACTAGCAGGCCGCCAAAGGCAGCCACTCGGAGAGAACAAAGAGTGGAACATGGGGCAGGCCAAGCGGGACCCGTAACCAGGTGTGCCACCCACCACCGGCAACTGTGTGTGTATTGCCGTCCTCTGCCCCTTCTTTCTTTCTTTCTTTCCTTCGTTCTTGACATTCCTTTCCATAGATCCCACCCACCTCCAACAGCTGTGCTGCGAGCCGCGCCAGGCGCTTGCCAAAGACAAACTCTCGGCAGGTCTGGTTGAGGAGCCACAGGTTGATGACCTGGAGGCAGGTCACCACAGCAGGCACAGCAGCGCCAGCATCAGGTGGAGGTTCTGACCGTCTGACTCAAGGCGAACCGCACTTGCCCTAGCACACCCATGTTCCCCTAGGATGCAAGCTTCCTGAGCATGTGCTGCCAGGTGTTGCTAACCACAAGCTCCAGCCCACACCTGTGCCTGGCCATGTTGCATCCTTAGGCTTGTCTCCAATCAAGATTCCTCAGCGGAAGAAGCACATTTCCTATGTGACTGATGCTGGGGTGCAGCAAAACCAAGGTACATGACAGGCAAGCTTGCACCTGGATGAAAGCGGAGGCGTAAGCCTCTTCATCCTCCAGCGGTGTGTGGTCGGCTTTGTCCACCTGTAGCGAGGACAAGGCTTTTTTAAATTGGAAGTATTGTGCAGGTGGCGCCTTCCTTTGATCCGGGGTATTCCAAGATCTGCAGCAGCGCCATACAGGCTTTCGAAACTCCCCCATGCCTTTTCCTGATGGTGCATCGTCTTTCATGCTGGTGAAACCCCCACCACACCAGATGCAAGTGCCACATGTAACAGTCGCTAGACAACGGCCATACAGACCTCTGCTTGGATAGCCTTGGCATAGTGCGCCAGGGTCTCAGGGCTGAGCACGTTCTTCAGCCGGATGAAGCCGTTTCGCTTGTAGAAGTCAACTTGCTGGGGCGTCAGCGGGTAGGGGGCATCAAGTCCGTCAGGGGGCCAAGCCAGCTCTGCCGGGACCTCCTTGCCCATGTTCGCTTCCTGACCCTCGCCGGCTCAAATACCGAGTCGCTCCTATACACAGTGACCAGCCCTGTCAGGTACTGTCATTCCTGGACCCACTGGCTTCATGCTGGCACTGGTGCGTGTTCCTCCCTGTTGATGAACTATCGCTCTCTTTATCACCTTGACCTTCTGGCAGCCCGCACACATGGGACACTTATGAGATACACGACCCCCCCGCTAAAGGCAGGCCTGTAGGAGTGATGTTGTGGCAATAGAGTTCACGTAGAATGGGTGCTTAGCACAGGATGTTAGCAGTTCCTCACTTGCGCAGCCTGCAAGACTTTCCCAGCTGATGGCGACTTGTTGGCAAGCCCGTCACACGGCGCTGGGGTCCTCTCAATATATTTGCACTCGTCTTGGGAGCATGTCGAGTAATCTCCTGCTCATTAACCCCTAGGCCATGGCCTTCCAGATATGTTGAACCTTCCCAGTTGACTGATGATGACGAACGCGCGCTGAAGGGTGTTTGAGCAGCACTTGCCCTGTTGAGTGCTGTAAAGCACAGAAACCTTGCCAGCGCGTACAAAAGTTGACATAACTGATGGGCCGCACGGGCAGTCAACAGAGCTCAATTTAGGCTCCAGGTTAGAGCCATCAACGCCTGTGGTTTCACCAGCCGTGTCACCAGCCCACACGTTGCTTGTTTCAATGTTCTGCTCTACGTGAAACATGGGCAATTTCAGTGTGGGTGATATCAATGCCTCAGTTCCTTCAGCAAGCTAACACGGCCTTCTGATGCCGTGCCCGCGCGTGCACAAGGCCCAGGTTACGGCTTTGGCATAAGGAAATGGAAGCTGACAAGAGGTCCGCAGAGCCTGTCTTCACAAGAATGCATAGCGCAAAGACGTATATTGCCACTGCCTGCCACCCCTACCAGCCTGCAGGGTCCCAGGCCAGGTGAACCTTGCAATCAAGTCAAGCACAATGCTCAACAAGAAAATGCAACACAGTTGTTCCCAGTAGCTGTAGAAAAGAATGTCCTAGACCCAGATGCATACAGAGACCACATTAATGGTCTCGAAATAATTGAAGAAGCGCATGGTCACCCACAGGAATGCCAATACTGAAGCCAAACAATCCCCGAAGAAGCCTTGAGGCAACCACCCGCCAAGCAGCCGCCAATAGTCATTTTCTACTGACAGCATGCACAAAAGCTGCACCTGGCCATGCCTTGGGCGTGTAACGCCATGGACAACTCTCCACCCCCCAGCCGGCCGGTGTTGCTAGCCAAAGCCCCTGCCCTTGGCTGTGCGTGCCAACCTCAAGATACCGCAGCTCAGCCAGCGCCTTATATCAAAGACAGTGCACGCCGTCAGCCGGCAGTGGAGGCCTTGGGTGCGTTGAAGGCATGCACGTTGCCGCTTTCCACTCCAGCCTCTGGGTTGATGGCCACGTTCAGCAGCGTGGGCCGCCGGCTGGTGAACGCCTCCCTGAAGCAGAAGCAGGAACAAATGAATAAACAAAAAACTAAACAAATAAATAAATAAATAAATAAATAAATAAATAAATAAATAAATAAATAATGCCTTCCTGCCGCAGCCAGTGCTAGGCAAGGATGCCGCCATTGTAGCCCGCAGGTTATCAAGCAGCACTTGTGGCGAATTTGATACACACTTCAGATGCAGGATCTAAGGCGCAGCTAAAAATATGATTTGGGACCCGGCAACTGCTCGAGTGCACAAGCCACAGAAGCTGCAACCCCAGCCACCTCCAATTTCATGAGAGCGACAACGAGCGAAGCTGCGGCAAGGCAAGGAAGACACATGCAGTGAGGGTGCAGCCCACATACGCCAGGTGCAACCAACCACCACCCCACTCACTTGAGTGCTGCCCGCAGCTCCTCCGCGGTGCTGACAGCAGCTCCGTGCCCCCCAAACGCCTGAATGAGCAGCTCGTACCTGGCAATGGGCACCCGCAGGGCAGCCAGGGTTAGTCGCTCTGTCGGTATGGGGGACCCAACGCATGCACGCACAACAGCAGGCTGGTGCACATGGTCGGAATGACACCAGCCTGCGCCCATCCACGACAGCAGATCCGAGGGAAATCCCTGTGCAACTGAATAAGTGTTCGACTTCTTCCAAACTCTCTCTCAACAACAAATCCCATCCGACTTGCGGCACCTCAGTAGTGAGCGCAGCACTCTGGGACCCCAACCTTGCTGCGTCCAACCCCAGCTACATCTGCCACCTCGCCTCCCTACACGCCCACCCCCTTCCAGCAATAATACAGCATACAACAATCACTATCTCCCCACCTGGACTCGGGCACGAAAGCAGTGGGTGCTGGGTCACCGCCGTGGCCCGCCGCCTGCAGCCCCGCCTGCGCCGCCTCCCGCAGAGGCGTTTCGCGCCTGTCGCCACCGTAGATGCCGCCGTTGTTGAAGATGGCGATCGTGATGGGAAGGTTGTACCTGCACAGCACAGCACAGCATAGATGGCATGCGGCACTAACTTCTCATTCACTGCTGCCCGTACCTGCACAGTGCCCCACAGTCCATGTCAATGTGAGCGCCTGAAGATGTACCATTAGTAACAGCACCCATTTACCCCTCTGCCCCAGCTGCTGCTGTCCTTGCCGCCGTGCTACGAAGCCAAAGAAAATGCTCGCCAGCGAACCACCCCCCTGTTAATGACCTGCAGTCCAGCCCTCTCTGCTACCAGTTGCAGCCGTTTGTCTCGCTGTGTTGGTCCAATGGACGGGCACCGGACCCGCACACTCCCCTTAAGTGCCACTCCTCCCACCCTCAAGCATGTAATCCCCCTCTTGTGAAAAAGACTGGGGACTTATCCCCGTACCTGCAGATAGTCTCCACCTCCATGCCGCTGAAGCCAAAGGCTGAGTCACCCTCCACCGCCACCACCAGCCGGTCAGGGTCCACGGTGGCAGCAGCGATGGCGTAGCCGGGGCCCACCCCCATGGTGCCCCAGGTGCCGGCATCCAGCCGGGTGCGGGGATCTCGCACCGGCTCCAGCAGCACCCTGCAGAGTGGCACGCGGGAATCCTGCTAAGATTTTGTGGCATGCTTTGCCCACAGTGCCAAAGATGCCGCAGCATCCAGCCAAGTGCGGGGATCTCATACCGGCTCCAGCAGATCCCAGAGTGACTAGCGGGGAGTCCTCTCTACCTGGCATTGTCCATGGTGTTGGCGCCTTCCGACACGACAACAGGGGCAGGGGTGACCCCGTTGATTGCTTCCCGGATCACTGCCAGCGTCGTGGGGTAGTCCAGAGGGTGCGCCACCTTCTGCAGCTTGGCTGCTAGCTTCTCCCTTGCAGCAGACACCTTGCTGGTGAGGCTGTGTACCCAGTCTGCTGCATCAGGCTTGGCGCCTGCGAGAGGAGGGAGGGCAGGGAAGAAACAGCAATGAATTTCAGCAACCCGTTGGCTCCTAGCATAACCAGAGTACATGGTGGGCTGAGGTGGCCTTTTGACTCAGATGAGGTGGGCTGCTCCCAGTCAGCTGAAAGGGAGCTTGGTGAATGCAGGGGCAAGCATAGGAGCGAGGTGGTGAAGCAGTGGCCTATGTTTTTTCCAGCAACTTTGACGCCTG
This sequence comes from Parachlorella kessleri, assembly GCA_001598975.1. Lineage (NCBI taxonomy): Eukaryota > Viridiplantae > Chlorophyta > Trebouxiophyceae > Chlorellales > Chlorellaceae > Parachlorella > Parachlorella kessleri. Next base: position 25,992 of record BBXU01001030.1, on the reverse strand, counting down.
TGGCGCACCAGGCAAAGGCGGATGCCTTGTGTCGGAAAGGAAGCTGTCCCAGGAGCATAGCTACAGCGCCACCGCTAGTTGAGGCACCGAAACACATAACAGCAACAAATCTAAATGGGTAGAACCATCTTAGCAACCCACAGCAGCAATGACCAGTCAGTTTGCCATGATATTGAAGCCATAGACAACTCAGGGAGTAGCAGAGGCGCCGTACCTCCAGCAGCATCTGCACCAGCTGCTCCGCAACTGCCCCGACAAAACCTGTAGACATAACATTCCATAACAAGCACAGTAGAAGCATGGCTAGGTCCTCACCTGCCAAGGCCTGCAGCAGCTGCTCTGCCACCGCCCCAGCGTCACCGCGCAGCACAGCGGCGCACTTGGCGGCATCACGGTCGCTGGGCTGGGGATCCACCAGCACAAACTTGGTGGCCTCGCCCCACTTGGGTGGGTCTGCGAAGTGCAGCTGCCAGTTAAGCCTGCAGCCGGGGGGACACAGCGCAGGCAAAGCATGGCGAGCCCCATTAGCCATAGAAATATATAGTCAAGAGCATTGATGGGGGTCTGCGGGTGCACCGACCAAGATCTAGTGCCCTCACCGGCTGAGAGCCCTCGGCATGATGCAACTCTCACTCAGGCTGCAGCCCTCCCTCAAGTGCACAGAGAGCTTGGAGCAGCACGGCTGCAGGTGGTAGCTTGGGTGAGAGCACCACCCAGTGCAAACCCTAAGCAACACTCGTGCCTCCTGCAGCCAGCCGCAGCGCATGGGCAGCGAACCCCCAGGAACCCCCTCGTCTGCAACTTGCCGCCAATCGCATGGCAGGCACAGCAGCACACCATCCCCCATACAACTGTACTATATCTTCTTGACCCCGGCCACCAGCGGCCACGTCAGCGCCAGGCTGCGTGCTGCGCTCATGCGCAGCAGCAAGCTGCCGCAACCCAGCACAGCCCCCTTACGGTCCCCAGAGGGAACAACTAGTACATGCCCTACCTGGCCCCGAACACCAGCGCCACGTCAGCTCCCGCCAGCGCCATGCTGCGCGCTGCGTTGACGCACAGTGAGCTGTCATCCGGCACCACCCCCCGCCCCATGGCAGTGGCCAGGAAGGGCAGGCCTGCTGCCTCCACAAGTTGGCGGAGCTGGGCCTCGGCCTGGCCAAAGGCCGCACCCTTGCCTATGACAACCAGCGGCCTGCAGCAGCCCCCAGTAGAACACATCAGGACTGGCTTCCAGGTACTGAGCCTGTTACGAGACACTGGGTGGCCGGGTTGCCCTTAAGAAAGTCTCCCAGAAGGCCTCCGCATGTCAAAGCGCCGCGGGCTTGCCACTCGACACCAGCTGCCCTGCCACTATCAAACAAGAACAAACCCTTCCACCGTCAGTCACCGACACCCATGCACAGCCCCGTCTTCACTGTTGGATACACCTACCCTAATGATGACTAATAAACTCCAAGATCGTCGGAAAACCAACCAGGCTCTCCAGCCCCACTCACTTCCTAGCTCCCCGCAGCAGCTGCACTGCTGCGGCCAGGTCAGCCTCCGGCGCCTGCGGCTTGGGCGCCCTGGGCGCCTGGGGCACCGCCCCCAGGGCCTGCTGTGCCTGCTGGGGATCGTCCACCGAGCTCATGAGGATGTTAGAGGGGATGTCCACGTACGCGGCGCCCGGGCAGCCAGCCAGGGTGGCCTGTAAGGGGTAGGGCGGGCAATAAGCATCAGACACGCCTGGCCCGCAAACTGCGGTCCTAGTACTGCCAAGGTGAACCTGCGACAGCGTGGGAATCCTTAAACACGCTTTCTGAGGGAGCCCCTGCCACACCACCAGGGGATACCTGCGGACCTGGCAGCCCGGCATGCCTGCCTTGTACATTGCCATGCCTGGGAAGTACAGTGCAGGTGCAGGTTGCCTACCTGGAAGGCCTCAGCCACCACCCGGGGGATGTCTGCTGTGGAGGTTGCCTGCCCAGCGTACTTGACGTACTGCTGTACCGCCGCCAGCTGGTCCAGCTCCTGAAATGCGCCCTTGCCAACCTCGTTCTGCATTCAAATCCCCCGTGGGCAAGGCCTGATGTGTCTGTGTAGTCAAGAGTGCCAGCTGGGTTTAGCTCCTGAAAGCGCCCTTGCCGACCTGGTTCTGCATTCACATCCCCTGGCTTTTGGGCAAGGCACCGCGAGTCATGTGGCTGCTAGCTGGACCACTCTCGTCTTGCCCACCGTCACATGCAGTCCCCAGAGAGGCTTGGCAAGGAACCTTCGTGACGAACAAAAGCCACCGTCACCAACAGCCTCATATCCAACCATTGCCACCAGCACCGTTCTTACCCCCCGGAGGCCATAACTCTGAAGCCCTACCGGATCTCTCATGCACACAGCCCCACCGTTCCGGCCTGGAGCAGGAAGGCTTGCTGCGACCACCGCTCACCTGCTCGCAGCTGCCGCTGATCATGATCAGGGGCCAGCAGTTGATCTGGGCGTCGCTCAGCCCGGCCAGTCCGTGCACCACCCCCGGCCCCGACACCGTCAGGAACACCCCGGGCACGCCAGTCAGGAAGCCGGCAGCGGCGGCGGCGTAGCCCGCGGCCTGCTCGTTGCGGCAGCTGATGAAGCGGATGCCGCAGGCCTGCGCAGGGCAGCTTGAATGGCTGGGTCATGCCAAGACCCGGCACACCCCCAAGAAGGGCGGCTGACAAGGCCATTCAACCACCTGGGCAGCATAGGCCAGCTGACCATGCTGAGCATGCCATGCAGTCCCCTGAACAATGCCGTGCTCACTATTTATCCTCCCGACACCACCCACCCCAACACCCACCTGAACAGCCGAGGCCAGCTGCGTGACGGGTATGCCAATGACCCCAAACATGTGGCGCACCCCCAGGGCCGCCAGCGCCTTGGCGGTCAGGAAGTAGCCATCGTTTGGCAGCTTGTCAAGGTCCAGCTTGGGCTGCTTGGGGGCAGCTGCAAAAGCATGCGGAGACCGTCCAGGGTCAGTTGGTGGGCAGACTCTGGGCCACCACTTGGGGACTCACGGCAGCATGGTCAGGTCACGGTACGCTGTTAGACTAGACTAGACTAGTCTGGGCCGCCAGGAAGTAGCCGACTGGGCGACCTTGTCCAAGCCAACTGCTAGGCCCCAAGTATTCTGGTCCAACAGCGTACCACCACTGTCCTGCGCTCCTGGGAGGCATCAAGCTGCGAGCGGCTTTATCTGAGTACAGTAACTCAGGAGAAGAGGCTTGTGGTATGCACTGTCACTCAGCTTAGAGGTCCGGTTCGGTTTGCACACTCGACCACTGCTTCTGCTGGCACTAAAGGTAACACTGCCAGCTGGTCACAAGCATGCCATGGGATGAGGCTGCATGTGTTGGTTACATGTGGTGTACCAACCCGGGGCAGCTGTCAGGAGGAGCAGCCAATGCAACAGGGTCAGCTGGTTGGGCAGAGGATCGCAGGAGTGGTGGCAGGCAAGCTCAACGGCCTGCTTGAGCAGGCTGCAAAGGGCCCGCCTGCCAGCATATCACTCCTCCAAAGCGTTCCTCCACTCAAAACGCCAAAGGTTTACCAGGCCACTCCCCCCAACTAACGCACCCAGCATTTGTGAGTTTAAGCACCGAGCCTAAGCCGAGCCTAGGCCGAGACTGAGAGGACCGGAGCAGCGCTCAAGCAATGGTAGTACAAACTAGACCACTCCCAACCGCGACTCTCTCTACCAAGTAGGTAGACCCTGCAACTCCCGCAATTGCATTGGAGGCGCAGAGCGGCATGTCGCGACAAAAATGGGCATACATAGCATTGAGTTTGCAAATCATGCGCGCGGGGCAGACATACTGCCCGCTCCAAGTTTTAAAAAGCGCTCAAACCCACATTCTTTTTCCTGGTGCCAGTGGATCTTGCTTGCTTGCTTGGTTGCATGAGTGGGGCTTGGGACGGCTTGTCGGGTACAAGGGGTCCTGTGCTACCGCACCAAGCTGCGGGCGGCGCCAATGGTCGGTATCCAAGCACACTCAGGGGCCGCAGACTATCCTGTGACTTTCCTCTCAGCTCTTATTCCCTCGCTGCCCAGTGGTGACCGGCCCCTTCATGAAGCTTCTAGCCTGGTCTTCACCGCCACGCGGGCCCCCCACCATCACTCACCTGGACACAGGCAGGCACCAGCTGCTGGTCAGCCGCCGTGTGATCCTAGACGCGCCCCAGAGGAAGGGAGTTTCCAGGGAAGGGGGGTCGAAACAAACATCCTAAACGCAGCCTGACCAAGGGACAGATTGGACGAGATCGGTGGTCCCAAGAATGAGAACCCTAGGCTGGCAAAATCACAAGGTAGTATACCGCATCCAGACCCTGGCATGAACGACGCGACGCGTGACACTACTCTGACCGAAGTCCCAACCTCTCTTCAGAACCAAGTGCACCTCTCGCAGGTTCCCCACCCCAACTCCCCCCTGCCCACTTAGTCCCACTCATGACTGGTGCCCAAGACTGCTACGCCCCCCCCCCCCCCTTCTGCTTCTTCCTTCTGACTCACATTGACTCACCCTGCTTCTTGTTGATGAATGCGTCCACCATGAAGCGCCGCTGGATCTTGCCGGTGGCGGTCTTGGGCAACTCGTCAGCAAAAAACATCTTTGCGGGCACCTGCAATGCATGAATGACACCACCGCTGCACTTGGCGCGGCTGCATCTATAACACATAACATGCGCTTACTAGGCGGGTGACAAATGGGGGCGGTCCCTGCCTCCCAGCTACTAAAAATGAGACGCTGTGCAGCAGATGTCGCAGAGAAGCTAACGACAAAACCCCTTTCCCAAGACATGCCCCACCTTGAATGCTGCCAGCCTGTGTGCCGCGTGGTCCCTGATGCTCTTCTCGATGTCTGGGTTGGACTTGCCCTCGGGGGTGAGCACCATGGCAGCAGCCACCTGCGGCAACACGTGTCAAGTTAGGGTGGGTAAGGCTTGGTCATCTGCTCCGCATCGGCGACTCAAGGTGGACGCCAATGCTACCGCTACTGCAGGAGCATGACCACAGTGGGTTGTCTCGGTTTTTCATGCCAACATGCAGTAGCCTGGCTTGGACTGAAGCATTCTGCACTGCCGCTACAGTATGCACACAACTCTGTCCCCACCCCTGTCTAGGGAAGCCAAAAGTCACGACTCACCACCTCCCCATACTTCTCGTCAGGGGCCGCGAAGGACACCGCCTCCGCCACCTGGGGGTGCGACAGCAGCACCCCATCCACCTGCACAACATACCCAGGTGAAATGAATTCTTAGGAATCTGGAGATTCTTGGCCCCTGGATGCTTCAGCGGCAGCGACGGCAGCACCCACCGACCTGCACAGGACAGCTGAGGCGACTGGAGTAGCAAGACCCTACTAGCTCAGCTCTGCAGGCAAGCGGAGTTTCATGCTGGCGTCTGCCACCAAAGGCGGGCAGGAGCTACTCCATTCAGCTACAGGCAATCACTAGCTTGCCATGTGAATTGTTACCGGGCAGCATGCTGCTGCTGCTGTGTAAAGTGTTAGAAAACGCTTTTTCAGCTGGGGCTAGCAGCAGCTTGTCCATTTGTAGCCAATCACTTCAGAACCTCCACCACACGCTTGATGTGTTTCAAGGGAATGACAAGCTTGCCCAAAGCGCCTGCTTTGGGCAGGGAGCGAGAGGTGCAGGTCCGGCGCAGCAGCGCAAGCGAGGGAGAGAAAAGGGGCAGAACCAACATACCTCGATGGGTGAGATCTTCTCCCCGCCCCGGTTGATGAGCTCCTTGATCCGCCCCGTCAGCGTGAGGTAGCCCTCCTCATCCAGGAAGCCCTGGTCGCCGGTGTGGAACCAGCCGCCTGCAGGGGGTTATGTAACCGCACGAGTCATGGCTTTAGGGAACCAGCCGCCTTCAGGGGGATTGCAAGATGCATCATGTGGGCAGCAGTGGGGCCCCTGAGGGCCACACCTTCTTTGTGTCAGTACATGTGTTGGCTTCCACAGTTCCACAGTTTCAATGGGCCCACGTGGACCCTACCACATCAGGGTCCGCAGCAGACGCCCGCGGGGGTTGGGTAAACCGTACCAATCACGACTCTCTGTGAGTCAGCCGAGCTGCAGGCCAACTAACCTATGCAGGGGAGCTCTACTAAACCGCAGGTATACGAGCTGCTCCACACATAACGGTGGCAAGCAGGGGTGCGTCTTTCAAAACAGCGCTCTACAAAAGGGCACTAGGCTGCACAGCGGGCTTCGCGCAGTGTGTGTTCGCGGTCCAAGCCCTAGCTGCCACCTGGCAGCGCTAGTTTGTCCCGCACCTCCAAACGCCTCCTCGTTGGCTTTGGGGTTGTTTAGATAACCCTTAGTCACGTTGGGGCCCCGGATGCACACCTCCCCAATCTGCCCAGTGCCCAGCTCCTGGAATTTGTCATCCAGGATGGTGACCTACGGAGGGGGGGGATGGGTCATCATCTGCATGGTCCTGTCCCCTTCCTGCCGGCGTTCCGGCTCCGAATCATCGTCCAGAATGGTGACGTGAGAACGGTCCAGGGAGCCTGGGATGACACACATAGGGTCCCTCAACGCCCCCCCCCGACCCCCCCCCCCCCCCCTTCCCTCCAGCTGATGCAATATCAGAGCGAGCACTTGAGGCCAGCCTTCTGCATGTTGTAATCCAGGCGTCGTGCCTCCACCACAAGCAGAGCCAAGCATCATCCCCACCTCTACAAGGCCTTGTACCTTTGCCCACCATGTCACACCTGTGGTGGTGGCATAATCATAACCTCCCTTAGCAGGAGGGCCAGGCAATGTCCTCACCACGACAACGACGCGGACCTTACCCCAGTTTCACATTTGGAAGCACCCTCACCCTTCCCAGCCAGCGAGCCAGGCAACCTCCGCACCTTGACAAAGCCCTGCGCCCTACCCACAGTCACACACATGTATACAGACCATCTACCCTAAACGCAGACATCAAGCTGATACCAAACAGCAGATCCAGGCGATGTCCGCACCTTGACAGAGCCCTGTGCCTTGCCCACCGTCCCGGGCTTGTGGGGGCCGTGCTTGGGGAGGGGGTTGGAGGTCATCTGGTGGGAGGCCTCAGTCATCGCGTAGGCCTGCATGAGTCGTTGAGGCCAGGGAGTTAGTCATCACCCAGAAAGAGGTAGCAGCCATCAAGCTGCAAATATCGCTATAACTGAGCTGCAACTTGACTCTTGACCACGAAATTCGCCATTCCGGGTGGCATAGCAGACTGTCTGGTACTATTGAAAGTACCAAGAGGATGCAAGTCCCTCAGGCTTACCGCCGTGGAAGAGCCAGAGCCAGCTAACTTGAACCTCCCTCACCAACCCCGAGAAACTCCATTAACAACACCAACCTCCGCCACGAATGTTCAAATAAGTATTCGGAGTTCTTAGGGGGCCAGGCGCCAAGTGGTTCCGCGCTCTCCGGCTCCTGCCCAGGTCGTGATAACACAGCTGCCATCAAAGCAAACCTCCCTGGCGCCCGAGGGCCCTTGAAGTCCTTCTCCTGCTTGCCCAGGCTGGCAGACGCCAGGGGACCTAAGCTCGAACAGACCCTAGCCCATTCCGATCACAACCCAGCCCCGGGGGATCTCTAGCAACAGGCCCACCTCCAGCACGGGCGCCCTGAACGCTTTCTCCAGCTTCTCCAGGGTGGCGGGGGCCAGAGAGGAGCTGCAGGAGCGAATCGCGCGCAGCGGGGGCGGGCCGTCTTTAGGATAGTCCTGATCCGCCCGGGATACCAGGATCTGCACAGGGGGCAGGAGTGGGACACGAGATACTCAAAAACATGACACGCAAAGGGGGGTTGGTTAGGAACAGCAGCCATGCCCACAGCCCACCATAACTGTCCATGCCCCCACGAGTCCTCACACTCAAAACGCCCCGCCCCGCCCCTACCTGGTGCATGGTGGGCACCGCTGTGTAGAAGGTCATGCCGTAGTCCACCGCATCCTTCCAGAAGGTGGTGGCAGAGAAGCCGCCCTTGGCGGGCAGGATGACCGCAGCCCTGGCGGCCAGCGGGGCCAGCAGGCCCGCCATGAGGCCGTGCACGTGGAACAGGGGCATGACCAGGAGGGAGCGGTCCTCGGGGGTGAACTCGTACGTCTGCAAGCGAGATGTGTATGGGATGAGTCGGGGGGTGAGTTGTGCGGCTGGACCTGCTGCAGCCACACAGGGCACAGATCTTTGGATCGACGCCTTCCACTGGCAAGCTTTGGGTTTATGGCAGGTGTCGCTGCATAGCTACCTAGTCACCCCCAACTCGCCCATGATGGCCCTTGCCAGCCGGTGTTGCCAGCCCCCTCGTCCATGATACACGCCCACCCCCTGCTGACTGCACGCACCCCACCTTGCACCCACCCCAGCTGACAGGACGGACCCCACAGCGACCCCCACCCCCTGCTGACAGGACGGACCCCGCACTGGGGTCCCAGCCGCAGCCGCACACTCACGTCCACGATGTTTGCAATCGAGGCCACCAGGTTGGCCTGCGTCAGGGGCACCCCCTTGGGGCGGCTGGTGGTGCCGGAGGTGTGGAGGAACAGGCCCACATCGTCGGGGGTGGGCGGGTCTGACAGGCTGGCAGTGCCAGCTGGCGCCTGGGACAGGGCCAGCTCCCCCGTGCGCAACTTAACTTCCAGCTTGTGCCCGCCTGCTGGCCAGGAAGGGGCGGAAGTTGAAGTCAGGTTGAGAAGGAGCAATGATGATGGGGACGAGGGAAGGTGGGTGAAACCACAACCACCATCTCACCCACAGTTCCAGAGAGTGCATGCTGCACTGTGGTAGGCATGGCACTCACGCCCCACCCCTCCAATCACGCTCGACACACAACCCAAGGCTTGCATGGGCACCTCACCCTTGGCATCGCTGCCCTGTACTGCCACCCTAGCAGGTGCGACCAGCCCCGTCTGTTGAGCTTCTTGTCAATCACAAGGCGCCCACCAGCAGGGCTAGCCATGTGCCACCTCACAAAACCCAACCTTCTGGCTAGTGCCTGTGCACCTCCAGGCTGATCAAAGGGCACGAGCCCTGCCCCCGCTGCATGTTCTCCCAGTTCAGCCTTCAACACACCCACCCAAGGAAAAACATTACTCTCAGTGAAGCAACTCACCTTTGCCATCACCATGCTGCACCTCCACACTGATCGACGGCACCAACCCGGTGCCCTCAGCGTTCTCGTTGCCCTTGGGCCCTACCACCAGCAGCTTGCTCGCGGCGTCCTCCATGTAGAACTTGAACTCATCCTGCACTCCATGAGTTTCGTTGCACAAGGTGTGCTGTTTGGCAACCACCTAGTGCCTGCAACCCCCCAGCGACAACTTGCTGGCGGGATCGGCACGTACCTCAAGTCAAAAGTGCCCTTGGCAGCCCCTCGCATTCCAGTGTTGTTTGCGCAGCTGGACTCTTGACCGGTCACCCCAGCAAGACGGCAGAAGCAAGCTAGAGCAGAATCGAGCTAGGGTACCTTCACAACGTATCCTAAGGTGGAGCACAACGCGGCGGGGGATTCATTGCTGCGTGACCACTCTACGTGCCCCAAACGCCCACTTTCCCACTCACCGGCCTGTAAGCTGAGTTCAGCGGTGCTGCCACAGCCCGGGCATAGATAGCCCCAAGGAAGGCCACAACATATTCCACCTGCCAAAGAAAGATATTGTTAAGCTTTTCCCACTACCGGAAGCTAGTGGTTAGTAGGCGCAGGCTGGAAGGCCGGCGGAGGTATCAGCCGAACAGACTGAGCAAGCGAGCCAAGATCCCGCAAGAGTCAAGAGTTCCTTCCTTGGACCCGACACTTTCATTTTGTTGGCCACAATAAGTGCTGGGTTGCCTAAGCCTAGAGCCCTTAGCATGCATGTAGCTGCTGGCTGAGTCAATCACTCACACCGCATGTCCAACATGGGAGGCACCCTAAAGTTGTGACCCCAACCACACTCACTGTGTTAAGGTCCGCGATGGTGATAGTGTCCCCTGGCTTGATGCCTGACTTTTTAAGGGTCTCAGCAAACTGCACGACAAGGTGCTGTAGGTCACCTCGGGTGAAAGATGGCCCTCCTGATCCCACGAAGATTGCTGGCAAGGATTCCTCCCCTGCCAGCACATCGGGCATGGTAACGAGTTGGGGAGTCATGGTGGCCGAAGCGGCGTGCACAGCGAGCCAAGGTGCTACCACCCAGCGATGCAGCGTCCAGATGAAGTATACTTAATGCCAGGCTTTGCACCTGTATGAAGTCGATCGCGACTAGGGTACTGTTGTAAAATTGCTGGAACAATCGTGCTGGAAGCCGCGCCACGAGAGTGCCAGCAGGCAGCGCAGGCCGGACTGGGGGGCATGTTTTCCATGTTTGGCGTTCGGTGGCTGGAACAAAGTGTGTGATACCTATGGCCACGCCTATCCCATAATTTTCTGCCTCAAACCTGTTCTGTGAGCGTTTGGTTGTGCATACAAATCAATGATGGCCTGATGGGGCGTGGCGAAGTGTTGGCAGGCTATTTTCAAAGGCTTTGGTGTTACTCAACAAAACACAACAACGGATAGGTCGATCAGGAAACGGAAATGCATGATATAACCAACTGAAGGTGGGAAATACACTGGCCGAAAGCATGAAGGATGTGGAGATAGAAGGAGCAGGAAGGAGTTCTTGATATATGCGTTCTTATAAGAACCGCGCCTAAGAACTTAGGCAGGCATCCCTTATTTTAAAGCCTTTCCTGGAAAGCCTGTCAGCTACCCACACCAAGCCCACTATACGAACCGACTGGGGTCTGCGCTGTTTTGTCGTGCAGCAGCCGGGCGGGGAGTTGCATTCCCAGGGTTGCGGGGACTCCCCACGCTGAATGTGTCGCCAACCTGTCCGAGGTACTCTACCACTTTCATGGGGGGGCCAAAGACCTACGCAGCATCAGGGAATATGGTGAGAAGACGGTGCAACTGGCAGTGCAGCTTTTACTTCAATCCATTTGCTGAGGCACAGTATCCTTGTAGCCATTATCCACTTCTGCACATACAAAGGACTGGTACAGCATGGAACCATTGCTGGTCTTTGCTGGACCCCTGTGTGCCTTTGGAGGGCCCCAGCCGTCCTTGGCACCGGTGTTGGGCACAGGAGCTCAGTGCAAGCTCACCGGTGGTGAGGGTGGCTGAGGGGATCGAGGTGTGCTTGCTTTGGGGTAAACTAGAACCTCGTCCTCTGGGCCCTCAAACTTGCCAGTTCTGCGCTTCTGGCGCCTCTGCAGGAAGGCATGCAGGTGACACAACAGTCATTATGAATCCCACCACCCACGCACAAGGTGGAAGCCGCGCGACGACATGCAGTTGCAGCCCCGCATATGGGCTAAAGCCATGCATGCCAAGGCATCCCGCCCTGGCCACCCTGCAGTACACTTGCATTACAGCTGGCGCCACAGTACAGCAAGCCCTGCTTACCACATACACTGCCAGTCCCGCCAGCACAGCGAGGGCCACCACCCCGCCTACCACTCCCCCAATGAGTGCTCCCTTCACAAGGCGGCTTTTGCTGCTTCTGTGGCCGCTCGTCCGACTGTTCCCAGCACTTTTAGACAGGCTAGTCAGCCACAAAACCTTCGCAATAGTGGTGCTGGTTGCTGCAACGCTGCTGCTGCTGCCACCGCCCACACTCTCAGTGCTGATGCTGTTGGTTCTGGCCGTGGGAGCAGGGGAAGGGGAAGGTGTAGGGGGGTTCATAAGGAAAGGCAGCGCCGACAGGGTTGTTAGAGCCTCGGAGTCCAGCATGAGGCCCAGGTTGGAAAGTGAGGCAGCCACATCCTGGGATGCTGTCTCCAATACCTGCCGCGTGACTGTGGGGCTGCTTGTGGAGAAACCCAGACGGATATAGGTTCGTGGCACTGCAGGACAGTAAAGTGGTTGTGCTGCAGCATCAAGGATGGCACTCTCACACTCAGACCGTCTCTTCCAACATTCGCTATGGTAGCATTCGGCCACTGGGAAGGGTGAGAATGACATGGCAGCCACCATGCAACGCTTACCAGTGGCATTGGCCCCCGTTGCATCCACGATTGCAACAACTGTGCAAGTTGCCATTGTAGCTGCAGCTGCACCAGAGACAGCCTGGCAGACAACCTCGCCGCAGCTCTGGAGCATGGACGCAGGCACCCCTGCACCAACACAACCCACACTCCCTGTTATGGTAATTTATGCCAGTGGCTTGGGTCACAGCACATTTTCCCATGCATGTACGTGAGGCTGATCGGCAGCCACCGGCATCAGCAGGTTCACCAGTACCCAGCAAGCCACCCTTGCAAAGCCTTCCATGCACTGCCCTACTTCGTACCTTTGACGAAGAAGGAGAACGTCACATTGCTCGTGGCCTGCAGCATGCTCAGAACACGTGAACTTGAGCCCGCTCAGCACACTTTACACCTTGGCTGCCACCACCGAGAAGTGACGCTGGCAGACACCAGCTCACCTTGCACCGCAGTGGATGGAAGAGGCGTGTGAATGCCCAGTCATCCTGCAGAGGCCACCGCAAACACTGGTGAGGCATCTACCACGGCCATCACTCTGCTTCAGCATTCCTGTCATTGACTTTGCTCTCAGCTGACAGTAAAAACATCCAAATACCTCCTTGCAAGTAGACGTGGGTGGCATCATTAGCCTATATCACGACTACCGCCCAGCACCTGAGGAATGCCACTGGATGTGGACGAAGCGGCAGTGGTGCCGTCATACTTGTCCCGACCCACGCTCCAGAACCCGGTGTTGCGCACCCAAGCAGTGGTCGCTGCAAAGTCAACCACCGCACATGCATCCTCCAGGGTGAACACCTGCACCGAAAGGCCCTCTCGTCCGAATCTCTTGCACACCATGAGATCAGTCAACCAGGGCAGGAAGGTGGTACAATACCAGGCGCTTGAGCATTTGGATCTTTACTGTGATGTCTAGGAGGTTTTGCAAGTGAGGGCACATGCAACTGCGGGAGGGATACAAGACGAAGGCTAGGTAAGGAGTGTGATAGACTCCCATTCAGCACCTTCTCTGGGAAATCGTGCCGTTATTTCTCACCTCTGAGGCAACGTCGTTAACCCCAATCATTGGGATGATGCCGATCTTGGCGCTGGTGAGGCCCAGGGCAACAGTCTGGTTGCGGGTGGCAAGCGCAGCTTGTATGGCAAGAAAGCCCATACGCCCGGCAGGGTCGGGGACAGCAGCATCGCCAAAGTCCATGGCCATGACCTGAGGCGACGTCAAAGACCACAAAACAGAATCTCGGACCAACAATCAAGGGCACCGAGGTTGTTTTGAATGAACAGCTCCCAAGCCTTTCAGCAAAGCCATTCTAAGCAAAGGGAAGCCCACCGATTGGCCCTTGCTAACACCCTGCAAACCTGTGCTTATGATGTCATGCTGCCGCGGCTGCGCCCACCCACCTGAACAACGTCCACATGCACACCATTCGACAAGGCATTGGATAGCAGGGCCACGCCGTCCGCACTTAGCCCCGAAGGCAGCACAGGCAGGCAATAGGACACTGTGAGGTTGGGGTTGCCGTCCTACAGGCGAGAGGAATAATTGTTTCTTGAAACGCCACAGCGCATTTTGACTACAACAGACATGTAGTGCTACTCCCTCACCACATGACCTCAAAAAGCCATTCAATGAACGCTGCCAGCTAGAGCACGCCTCGGCCTCACATACCCACCTGCAAGACCTTGATTGCCTTGTTGCGGCGATCCACTGAGCTGCTGTCAACCAATGCTGCACCCTCGATATCAAACTCTACCCAGCTCAGCTTGTAGGTGTCAACTACTTCCTGGTACTCAGCCGCCAAGGCAGACACATCGGTGACGACCTGTACCAATCGGCAGCAGCAGCAGCAGCTGTAGTGTCAACCCTAAGGCCCCCACCCTCACTGCACATGCACCAGACTTGCATGGAGCACCTGAACCCAGAAGGTGATGTTCCGCAGCTACAGTGGAATGTCACGCGTCAAGTCCTGGCACCATAAGACCATATGTGCTGCATGCAATTTTCCCTCCTCGGGCATAAAGCGTAGCACACCACCGTTAATGGACATGCCTGAGCTAGCTCCGTAGCATTGGCGCCACCACCAAAGGACACAATCACATCCCCTGCCTGAGACCGCAGGCTCTGGACTTGGTCAACAAAGAATCCGTCGGCCATCACGTACAGGCCTGAGTTACACAACAACATTTGAAAATGCGACCAGTCACCAGCCTCTCTCCCTAGCTTGGTGGAGCAGCGTCCCAGGACCCTGATTCTCACTGTAAGCCATCGAATATGAGGCACGCAGCTCCTGCCCAACAGTTCGACTAACTGCCGCCCTACCCTGGTGTGTCCATAGCCAGCGCACTTACCACCCCAAGCGGCCTTAACGCCCTTGGCTGCTATGAAACCCAGGCTGAAGGTCTTCTGGCCTGTGGCATCAACTATGGTCTCGAGCATGGGAGTGGGCGAGGCTGTGACATCAATGAAGGGAGCAAAGACCTGCATGCGCGGGGGTGCTGTCATGATTGATGGCATCAGTAAATCGCTGTGTTTTACCCGGTAAGGGCCTGTACCTCCCCAGGATTGCACTTGTATGTTGGGCAGCACACGCGTGCTAGCTACATGATGGAGGCTATTGGATGCATCTGTGGCCGCTACCTCCAAAAAATTTTTCTCACTACAGAGACCGGTGCAATAGGAGTGCCGCTCACCTTCTCCCCAAGGGCGCTGGCGCCAGTTGCGCTTGTGGGACAATAGTACTTGTTGGTCATACTGTCATAAAGCTTGGCAACCTGTGCCCAATCAACCAGGTTGCTGGGCTGACTTGGGTTGTGTGTACCCCTGTGCTGGCCTGTTGTCTCAGCAGGTATAAGTTTCAACACAAACCTCAGGGGTCTTACCTGTCTTTCTGTTCCCCAAAGACATACAGACGTCCACCTGCTTATCCCCACTGGGGCCCCACTGAGCAGTTCAGTACCTACCGTGCAAAGGCCAGTCGCGACATCCAGGCAGAACCCAGGAAAACGGCTGTCCAACTGGTAGTAACACACGCAGGCGCACTGTTGGCTATTCCAGCTGCCCTGCAGCATGATGTCCCATGGACGCCCCAGGGGGGGCATGCACGCCTTTCACAAACCACCCGGGGCAGGCAAGCTGTACAAGGCCATACAATGAGGACGCTGCGCGCACAACGGCAGGCACCGTGCTGAAGAGAAGTGGCTGCAAGTAGTCCTGCCTGCACCTGCCTACACTAACAGACCTGCCCACACCCTCCTGGACGTGGCAAGCAGGCCTGGGCATTTTGGAGGATCATGTCAGTGGGCGGCGTGCAGTCCAGGTCATACTGTGAGGCTGGCACCGGGTCCTTCATCCAGCGCAGCACCTGCAAAGGACAGACACATTCCGCCAAGGGCTACAGCAAACGGAGGCAACATGGTCGCTGAGGCGCACAGTTGCACACACGCAAGTCAGCAATAGGGGACCAGGGCCACACAACAAGGAAGTTGCAAAGAACTGACTTACCTCAGTAACGGTGACCAGCCAAACGTTTTCATGGGCCAAAGCCCAGTCAAGAAAGCGGCTAAGCTGGACTTGGTGTTCCGGGAAAGCAAGGAGCATCCCTGCTTCTACATTTATGGTGATTGGTGCTCTGTTGCCATTGTAGCTCCTCATAAGCTCCTCCTGGTATAGAAAAAAATAGTCGCCCTGCAAAGCTGGCAACCCTGGTCAACTAAGAAAGCTGCGAGGTACGGCAGCTTGCTAACTATCAGAGAACAAGCACCTAACACAGTATATGGCTTGCAAAGACACTGCCCGTTTGCACAAGTGGCTTGCTGTTTCTGATAGCTCAACCCACCATAGGGTCCATGCTTGAAATGACCGTGCCATCGGCATCTTGGACGTTCAGAATTGGGAACTCCCACAGGCCGGGGTGCACCTCATTCTCGCTGCAAGTTCCACTACCCTGGCTGCAGTCCTGTACATATGCCGGGCATGCAAGAGTGGGGGTAAAAGGCACAGACGCGGAAGCAATTGGGTCAGTTGGTTGGCTTATCCAGGAAGTGCCTAATGTCTGTTGTAGGATGCAGCAGAAATCACAACTACATTTGACTCACTATAGGTATGCCCCAGTCCATGGTGAATGGCCAGGTTCTCTGCTTCTCATTTGGGGAGGAGTTAGATGGCCATGTTTCTGTGATGGAACTGCACAGCGCCCTAACAATAGCCATTTCATGGGTGCACAGCATGGCCAGGCTTTGAAGCATTTAGTTGCTGTAAACACAACACAACTTCCTCACGATGATGTCATCACCACGAGCAGGCAACTTGCCTGTCCCACATGAACCCATTTGCCTCCAGCACCCCCCGCTGAGCTTTGTCATGGGTCAGGTAGGGTGCGCGGAACCCCTTGATCTTGGCTAAAGGAACGTTGCAGGTCTGCAAATTTCAACAGTAATTTGTCTGCTGTGTATTGTAGACCATGACCATGCTCGCATGCAGGCCAACACCCCAGACCACCCCAAGCCTCATTGTCAATTAGGGGAACACTGGGCATCTTCAACTCTGGATCCGCATCGTCCAAGAAGCAACCAATGTTGGACATGAGGCCTGCCACTCACCTCGTTTAGCCATGTGCGGCAGCTCACAATCTCAGTAGCGTTGGGCAGCCCAGACCCAGACAGACTTTGTGTTGCTATTTCATGGCCGGCGCTGTAAAGCTGGCGGATCAGATCTGGCTGTGTGTCCTGGGCCGTCACAAAC
Source organism: Parachlorella kessleri (assembly GCA_001598975.1). Classification (NCBI taxonomy): domain Eukaryota; kingdom Viridiplantae; phylum Chlorophyta; class Trebouxiophyceae; order Chlorellales; family Chlorellaceae; genus Parachlorella; species Parachlorella kessleri. The sequence goes on along the minus strand of BBXU01001030.1, from coordinate 9,243 downwards.
CAGGTGGCAGGCATGACACAGCTGTTGGGACTTCTGTGACGGTCTGTGATGTTGCGGATCGCTGTGTAGCTGAGTGAAGTGACTGCGGCAGGCAGCTCTTGACTGGCTTCAGCAGCGTCAGACAGTATGCATTCCAGAGCAGGCCACTGGAAACACGCTGCCCTACTCATTGAAGATACCAGGGACATAGCCTACCTGCTCCAGTGTTGGTAAGTACCATGAATTGAGGTGTATCAGTTGCCTGCAAGCCGCCGGGTGGGCCGGTACTGGCGCACTTGCACAAAGCATCTGCATCACAGGATGCTGGGCAGCCTGCAGTAGGCAACTCACGCGGTTATCTCTCTGGAGCTTCATCTCCCTCTGTAACAATACGAGCGGACCTGTTATGATGTTAGGGCTTACTGTAGGTTGCTGCCACGGTGACAGACAGCAGGAGCAGGTTAGCTAGTACCGCCCACTCGCTTGCAACTGTCGCCATTTGGTCGTCCGGGTACAGCCAGCAGCGCTGGAACACTGAGGGACTCCGGCAGGTCGGCTGCGCTCTTTGGTAAGGTGCAGACGGGGCCTCAGTTCAGCAGCTGCGGCAGGCCGGGAGTACTCCAGTTTGGTGCAAGGCTGCTTCCAGTTGGTTGCGGCTGGGATGAGGCTGATTTGCGTGGGCTGTGAGCAAATAGGCAGGACAGCGGTGCTTCAACATATAGCGTCACCAAAAAAACGTTGCAGGCGACTACACAGGTGGATTCAGGTGCCTATCATCAAGTGCGCGATGTCAGGACTGTGCACAAGCCCTGGTGGATTGCAAGCTCTCTCTCTAACAGAAAATAAGCAAGTAGTTAAGTGAGATGGTCAGGGCACTCCTCCCCCATGCGCAATCCTGAGGGCGGTTGCGCCCTGTGAGCTGGCAAAGAAACATTTGTCGTTTCTTACTTCGTAGTTTGCAGGTCTTTCTAGTAAGCCTGGTATCAGCATGGCTCTCTCACTCTTCCGTGGCTTGGGTTGCGTGCAGAGGGTGTTGGCGACACCTGCGCTGAGCAGGCTGCTGCCACACCTACTGCAATGTCCCAACCATCAGGACTTAGCCCAGACTTTTCAGTGTCAGAGCCTACATACGTCACGCTCATGGCAGCAGAGCTGCATCGCAGAAGACTCTGGGCGGCGTGCGGTGCGTCCACCCTTGCTTTACTAAGCAGTCAAAACCAAATGCAGCTTACATGCCACTTTCACTTGGCTGCAGTTGGCAAACAGGCTGCTGTACCGGAGCAGGCAGCGAGGGTTTTTGGAGCTTGACTTGCTGGTGGTAAGAACATGTGTTTGGTGACAGGATGTGCACCTTGCAATGCTTCTTTCTGCCATGCACGATCTTCCGCGGAACAGGAAGCTGATGCCATTACAGGATTGTTGGGCACTGCTGGCTCTGGGAACAGGCAGCTCTGCATTTGATATACCCTGGGTAGCTTTGAGGGCTCTACACCAACTCGCCAAACCCCAGGTTTTACTCTTCCGCGCAACAATTGGACATTAGAAGGCTAATTGCTCATGCTGCAGCCACTGCATGTGGGATCACCTTGGATGTTGCAGGGCCTTTGGGCGGAGAAGACGATTCCAAGCATGAGTGTGCACCAGTTGAACGAGCTAGCAGCTGTGCTGGATCAGGTGGGCTTTGACAAGGGGCTACTATTCGCTGGGGGCTTAAGCTACAGTCCAGCGGGTGGTGGCTAGCGTATACCTATGAGCAAGAAGTCATAAATGAGCAAGAAGTCATGAATGGACAAGGAGCATCCTGTCTATACTCGTGCTACAGCGGGAAGGCCCAGATTGATGCCATCCACAGTTGTACCTCGGCTTGGTCCGCCTTGGCTGTACTCAATTTCTAGGGAAGTTGCACGCAGCCTTCACTTCGATTTGTAGTGCTGTCACTCCGGCATACCTGATGAACCACTAGGTGGCCTGTGCTTCTTGCACAATTGGAGCCTGGAACAGGGCATTGCATGGTCGTCCTTCCGCTGCTAAGCTGGCATCACCAAGGAAGGGCGCACCATAGCGTTGCCTGGTCCAGACTGCTGCCCTGTTCATAGTAAAAACAGGTTGTGCTGTGTCCTGGCAGTCTCTCCGCATCCCTTCGCTCCCAATGGTTGACCTTTTGCCCTGAAGTCCAGTCCCCTGATGCACAGCAGCGCACTGCGCCTGCAGGAAAACCCAGATCTCTTCAAGTGGCTCACTGGGCAGTTGCAGCCCTCCGAGGAGATGCTGCAGAACAGTGCGTTCCTGGTGCGTGCGTTAGGGCCTGTGACTGGTTTTTGGTTTTTACTGACTGTGGTAGGAGCTGAAAGAACCCCTGCGGTTCTTATTTGACCACCTATATGTGCTGGAGGGTGCGGTCGTGTGGTGGTGGGGTGGGAAACTGTCCCACTGCTGTTGTATTTTCACACGGGCCAAGCCAACTGCTGTCTCATTTTTTTCTTGGTCTTGCAGTCACTGCGGGAGCACACTAAGCGGATGATGGAGGAGAACAGCGAGCCAGCTTCGCAGGCGGCAGCGGGGAAGGAATGGGTGCGAGGGTGGGACGACTGGAAGAAAGAAAGCCCAGCTGCGGGTCCTGCTGTAGCAGGGCAGCCTGCCAGCTCTTGAGATGGAGCTGAGTATCCTAGAGGAGAGATACGACTTAGTAATGGGGTGAACCTGCCAACTTATGGCACAGCCCAGTGCGGTCCTTGCAGGCAGCCGATATGGCATAGTGGGTCTGCAAGGCAGCTCCTGCGTATGTGATTTCTTCTTTGCTCCAGCTCTTTACTGGGTCTGCCTCGTCGCCCTGCCAAATGACATTCCCTGCTCTGCTTATTTACTTTCAAGGGTTTTCTGTATGTGCCTCCTACCTGACCTTGTCTGTTCCTTGGCGTGTCTGCCAGCATGTATAGGGGAGGTCATTGCTTCCTGGTGCCAGCCTTATGAAGTACTGTGCACCCTTGCCTGAACTCCCATATGCCGCTGGAGTGGTCTCCTTGCACGCATGGCAGGTTCCACACGTCTTTTATATTCTTAAATTATATGCCATTGTTAATATCTGTCACCTTGCCAAGGACAGCATGTGAACTTGCCATGGGTGGGAGGCCTCCATGGGAGGCTATATATGGAGCAAATGGAAGCAAGTCCATAATGTACGACTAAGCCTGCATACGTATATCGGGCTGGGTGATATCCGTATATCGGGCTGGGTGATATCCGAAACAAGCTTGGGTTGTCAACGGCTCGGCCTCCTGCCAACAGCTGCCCACAAAGGATGCTGTGGTGGCGAAGCACGGGCGGGAGCATGGTGGCTGGAGTTACCTTCGACCAAATTCATGGAGTATGTTTACTCTAGGAGTACACTAACCGTTCTTTGTAGCTGAACCCTTGCACGCTTGAGGAATGCTGCCGTAAGCCTTTGCTGTTGCAACCCAAAGGGAGCACTATCCATAAGAACCCTTGCTGTGTCAATCTAACCAGTTAATAGGCGGTCATTGTTAGCCTCTAAATTATCACTCCGTTTTCCCTTGGCAGCGGCAGCCATGTCTGCGTTGCAGCGGCTGTGTGCTAGCCTAGCCATAAGGCTCAGGCTTAGTTGTCACAGCGAAGCAGCGTTGCAGACTGCAGCTCGCCATATGGCCACGCTCGGCAGTGCCGGCCATGATGACAGCAGCAGCAGCGATGATGACGAGCAGCGCAGCAGCAGCAGCAGCGGCGAGGAGGAGCAGCAGTTAGCAGCCGTGGGTTACAAAGAGCCTTTGCAAGATGCTGACACCGGCCCACAGGACGGTGAGGAGCAGGAGGAGCCAGACTTTGACCCCACGGCCCAGGCGGAGGGCGGCGGCCCCGCCTACGAGTTCAACAACGGCGAGGGGGAGGGGGCGTTCATGATGAGCGAAGAGCTGCGGCAGTTGTGGGAGGAAGTGCGGCGAGTTCACCCGGCAGCACTGCTGGAGGAAGTAGAGAAGGACCTGCAGGATTCGGAGAAGGGTGAGTGCCAAAAGGTTGGGTGCCCCGGCGGGTTATGCTCAGCCGGAGTTGTGCTGTATCACGGTATCATGGCACCATGAAAGGGTCCCAGGTGACATAGCCATATTCTTGTCAGTTGTAAAAGGTTTGTGTCGTTTTGGGCAGGATGTTGTAATGGCGCTGGTCGTTGAGCGTGCCTTGTCTTGTCTTAGGATGAGTTAGCCGCTCGGTTCTTGGCCAGCTGCATGTAAGGCAAAATCCTGCTTTGAAGTGGCGCTTGGGCAGGTGCCGGCGCGGTAGTTCTGTTGCAGGAAAAGGAATATTTGTCGCTACGCTGTGAGGCATGGATTTCATCGCAGTCATGGCAGCCTACACAGCTCCTGGGGCCTCTGCGCTGTGTTGTGTCTCTCATGGATAATGGCTGGGAATGGCACTGGGTAAACAAGGGGCAGGCCTCCTCGACTGGGTGGCCCTGTCGAAAGGTCCGTTGTTTAGGCACCCCCACATCGCCTGTTGGGCTCCGAACTCTGCCCCCTTTATCTTTGTAGTTGCAGCCTTGCCGTGTGGGAAGTGCCAGATCGCAGCACCGCACCTTGGGAGCCCCTGTCTGCCAAGGCCACACTTTTGCTCATTTGGTTGCTCACGTCCTCTGTGCCTGCACCTGTGTGCAGCCCCGCCAGGCGTCCCCACAGTTCCCGACCCCGAGACGGGCGGTGTGGAGCCTCTCGCCGGCGAGGCGGCTCACCCGGACGACTACAAGCTGCTACTAGAAGCCATTCAGCTGTACTTCACGGCGGCCCCTGTGGAGGATGAGGAGCTGGATGGGATGAACGAGGAGGACAGGGAAGTGCTGGCCATGATTGGCGGCATGTTGCAGGACGAGCTTGAAGGTGGGCGGGGGGGATTAGTGGTGAGGAAATATCCCTTCAGGATGGCATGCATAAGGAGCATCGTGGATTGCTAGATTGGTGGGCGGCAACTCGGTGGATCACAAACTTGAGGTGCAAAGTCTACTTATGTACCACTCGAGAAAGGGGAAATGAGTGCGATGTGCGAGACTGCCGGCCTGCTTTGGGTGCCTCCTTCATGTTAAGCTGGCAGCGGGCGGTCCTCTAAGTAGTGTGGTGTGCGGCATGATGTGGTGAAATATGCCCTTTCATCCCCTCTCACATGATTTTACAGATATTTACATTATGATTTTCACCCTGGTTCTGTCCCGCGTTGCTAGCCCGTGCTATCTCAATGGTAACCTGTTGCTCTGTCCCCATATGGTCTTTCATTGTTCGCCACTGGCTCCCTGGTGTGCAGGCCCTGTTACACAAGTAGTAAACACTGCGCCCCCTGGCCGCCTGCCCTGGGAGATCCTAGAAGCCGACGAGGAGGCAGGAGGTAAGGGGTGGTTGATGTGTCGTACCTAGCCGGCTGGCATGGGGCTTGCCTTGTAGGCAGGCGGTCATGGCTCCCTCCTGGACTGCTGAGCATCGCGGTACTGCTGCACCGGAGGTGTACTGCTGTACTGCACAGGACTTCAGAGCCCTCCACTGAAGCTACAGCCGCCTGGTTCAGTGCTTGTTTTGGTAGGCACCCAGTTACGCGTCCCTAACCTGCCGGGGCCTGGCCTGCCGCTCTGCAGTGGTGCACTGGGGCCTAGACCTGACGGAGGGGAAGGCGCAGGAGCCGTGGCGGAACGCGCTGCTCTCCAGCGAGTCCAAGCAGCTGATGTATGACCTGCATATACAGGACCCTGAGGGGTGAGGGGGCCTGGTGGCAGGGGGGTTTCCGCATAGATATCAGGTCAATTTGAAGACTGTTAGCGATATAGGCGGAGGTCGTGAATGTACCCTTGAGGTTATTAGCATGGGTGGCAGGTAGTGCGAACAGGGATTAGAGCTGGGCGGGACTGGACTGACAGGGCTAGGGACATGTAAAGATAAGTGGCAGTAGTATGGTAGGGGATCTGGCACCAGCGACGAGGGGCTTCCCTACCACCCTGCTCTCTAATGGTGCAGGCTAAGGGTGGCTAAGCTCAAAGGAAGGTGTTGTGCAATTTTTACTGCCGGCGGTTTGCCTGTGCTGTTTGTGTCATTACTAGTTTACAAGGTGAAATAGTGACCACAGACATGTCAATGCTGGCTTTCTGCGTCATGCTGCTGCAGTTACTCTGTTGAGAACCTGGCAGTCTTGTTCCGTATCCGGCAGCAGCGTGTGATGGCCATACTGGCACTTAAACAGATGGAGGCCGAGGCGCGAGCCAAGGGCGTCAAGCTGCAAGACGAGGTCCAGGTGAGAGTTTAGGTAGTGCAACTACACAGTACCTAGTGGCGAGAGGCACTCTACGCAACGCCTTCCTGGTGTATGTACCTGTCCCCTGTCTGGGGAAGTACGTTGTCATGTTGGCGTGACATAGGAGGCTGGTTAGGGGCGGGGGTGCTGACGACTGGGAGTGGCCAGCTCGGAGGTTGCAGGAGGGCGCAGGATGGGTCAGGTGGAGATGGCTGTATAGGCTGGGGCTGAGGTCATGTGGAAACGGCTGTATAAGCTGGGGTTAAGGTCGAGGGGTTGGAGGTGCAGGGAGATGTCCCAGGGCCTGCAGGGTGCTGTAAGCTTGAGGGGGATGAGAATGCAGGGCGAGGTGTGGTGCCTGCATGGTGCTGTAAAATGCTGGAGTGTGTGTGGTAGTGGGGGTTGGTGTTGAGGAGTTATCTTTTGTAATTGGATAGCAGCTGTTGGGGATAGCAGCTGTTGGATGAACTGGCCTAGATTTTGGGCCTGTTGAGTTTGCCACTTTCACTCAGCGGTGGAGCCGTGATCGCCGGCGCATTGTGGAGGCGACCGCACCTGGTGGTACACCCTTGCAGGAGATTATGGATACTGAGGTGCACGAGTGCATAGAGGCGGTGGGCAGCGGCGAGCGGCATTACGCAGTCCTCCCCTCCTACCCCAACTATAAGGTGAGAAGCCTAGCCCAGAGAGATGGATGTGGGTGCAGCTGCTGCCCTGGCGACAGGCGCAAGGCTGCGTTATCACTTAATCACTGTTGATGGAGGGGTCCACCAGGTTGCTGGGAAATATGTGACATGAGCCGCCGCAAGTCTGGTTCTTGAAGTATTCGGTGCTCCCTGCGCATCCGCACAAATTGATCTCGAGCCTAGCAGTAGTCCAGGCTGGCACGCTTGCTGCCTGTCGCCAGGAGCTGGACACGCGTGAGGTGGTGTCGCGGCTTGAGGCCAAGCTGGGCAAGCCGATGGACCAGATCACTGAGGAGGACCTCAGCCCAGAGCTGGCAAGGGAGGTGCTGGGGGTGGTCAGCAAGGAGGAGGTGGAGGAGCAGGTGGGTGTGCGACGTTGGTGATATGCTGCGTCGTGCGAAGGGTGCAGGGTTTGCAAGTCCTTCACCTGTGTAGGGGGTCTCCCGCTCTCTAAGAGGCGAGCCCTTGGGGCATGTGATGCACTTGGCTGGGCCGGCTGGCAGCTGTCACAGGCAGGTGGCTGGGGCTGTCTGAGGGAGGGGGTGGGAGAGGAGCAGGTCCGCTGAGGGCTGTTGTGGTGGAGTGTGCTTGGTACGAGGAGGCGTCCCCTCAAGAAGCGCATTCTCTTGTGTGGCATTCTGGCTAGAGCTCTGGCGGGCAGCATCAAGCAGACTTGCGTTGGACCCTGCATGCCCCTGTAAGCTTGACGCCCGATCTGTGCTCTGTTTGCGTCTGGCAGATATCGGCGAGGGAGGAGACTGCCATGGTGGAGGAGTTTACGCGCAACCTGCAGTACAACATGGGCCTGGTGCGCGGTACAATGTGTGGTAGGAGCATTGGCGCTGGCGGTGGCTGCACCCAGTGCTTGATGGGTGCTGGGAGGTCGGTTGGAATGTTGTGTTGGTATAGATGGCTTGCCTGGGCTCTGGCCACATGAACATGACATGCAAGGCTGTCTTGGCAAGGGTTTTGGCCAGGGCCCTCTGTGGTGAAGGCTTCAGGATGCAGGTTGCTGTGGTTCCCTGCGCTATGGGCCCCTCTGTGGCAAGCAGGCTCGTTGCTGGGGCACATGGGTCGCCAGCTTAGCTCAGCATGGCCTGCTTCTCAGCCTGCAATCTGTACCTTGAATTTCTCTCGCAGGTCGGAGACGGCATCAAGCGTGCGAGCCGCAAGAGCCACGCGCCGCGCCGGCCGCGGGAGGGCTGGGGCCTGGTGGTCACGCCCCTTGGGGAGACGTCAAACCCGCTGCAGCAGGTGAGGAGTCTATATGGAGGAGCCCGGGCTACAAGTTGGCTTTCTTGCTTTCTAGCCCAACCCCTCACTCTCCTTGCTGCTGGTTGCCGGCGGCCTCCCTCAGAGCCAGAGCATGCATTGACAGCATAAACCCGCTCCAGTTGGCACAGGCTACTGTGCATGCTGGGTATGTGAGTCCTCTGCTCATACTATGCAAGTCCTTATGGCTGCACCGCTGTACTGCATTATGGTGTGACACAACACTGCATGTTGTGCGCTGCAGGCGAAGAAGTCATTCGTTGCGCAGCCCGATGGCACGAGGAGAGAGCTGACGGAAGACGAGCTGTTGTACCTGCAGCGCGCGGCACCCCGGCCGCGCCGGAAGCTCCGATAGGCAGCCATGCAGATCTGTTGTCTAGCACTATCTTTCATGTGGCTGACAGGCTCCAGCTTTGTCAGGTTTTGTAGTTACCCCTCAATCCACTGCCTTGGTACGGCATGTCACTCCGACAGGCTGACATATTCAGGGCAGGCCGCTAGTGTCTGTGCTTGGTTACAAGGGGAGTAGGTAAGTGCGGCGAGGCTTGTGGCTCAAATTGTTGGGCGTTGGGTAGAAGTGAGGCTTCACCCAGCTGCGGAAGCGTGAAGTACACTCATGTGCATATACATAAGAATGAATGATATGTTGGTGCTGTGTTTTATACCTGTATTTCGTTTCCATGCGCGGTTGGGCAGCCAACGACCGCTGCCAAACTGCGTCGCAGTTTTACCCATGTTTTTACCTGCGGTTGCTTCTTTCAGGTTCGGCACCGTTGTCGGACCTGCGATTGGAGTCTTAGAGGCACCACCTGTAAGGCTTTCCATGTCATTATGGATGCGGACTGAGACAAGGGGCAAGGGATCCCACCAGGAACGTTGACGTTTTGAAGCCCCCCTTGCGTTAAGGGCATGGGTAAGCGGCTGGTAAGGGGCTTCCACGCTCTGCTGCGCTTGTACGAACAACCCATCTGAAGAAACCCTAAAGAAGCTGTAATGAGCGAATAAAGGTGCAGCTTGTCTCCTCTCCCTA